>JAPMOB010239403.1:10743-29541 GCA_029875015.1 Lepomis gibbosus | reverse complement strand
CAGAGTACAATAACAAGTTATATAACCACAGTTCATCAACAGTCATGTAAAACAGCACAAACAAGGTGTTCTCTTCTCAACTTGCTATAAAGATACATGTTGTCATCACAGTTGACAAAAGCAAAATTAAGAGAACATAAATAAAGAGTAAAATTTGTAATGTGCATAGGTAACATCATACTACTATCCAAACAATTGATTGATTAGTAGGGCTCAGTCTGTTTGGCCACATATTGAGCTATAGGGCCACATACATGCATCTTGTGTATGCAACACAGTGTTTGTGTCCTAAATTGAGCAAAGGACACACAGTGACGGTCTCTCACCTCCCTGCAGGGTGGTTTTGAGTACAAGCGGGCCATCGTTGACTGCATCATCAGCATCATCGAGGAGAACCCAGAGAGCAAGGAGACTGGCTTGGCCCACCTCTGCGAGTTCATCGAGGACTGCGAGCACACTGTGCTGGCCACGAAGATCCTGCACCTGCTGGGCAAAGAGGGCCCGCGCACCCCGCAGCCCTCCAAGTACATCCGCTTCATCTTCAACCGAGTGGTGCTGGAGAGCGAGGCTGTCCGTGCAGGTAAGACAGAGTGGGATACTGTGGGAATCTCGCTTCGTACCACTGCGTTGAATTTGTTGTATTTCCACTTAATTCATCTCAACCTTTGACGATTCCAAGAGGCCGACCTCTAACATGCGTGCCTCTGGAGTCCATGCCAGCACTACTCTTGACACTACATAACGTCCAGTTTATAGAAAAATATGTTTACCCTATTTCCTTTGTAGAACCAGCTCAAACATTTGTTTGTTCTTCCACCCGCAGCTGCTGTCAGCGCTTTGGCTAAATTTGGAGCTCAAAATGATGATCTACTGCCGAGCGTCCTGGTTCTCATGCAGAGGTACTCATTTGTTTTTTTTCTTAGGTAACTGTGTATCCCTGCATCTTTGTGGGAAAATACAAAGAACACTGGTTAAAGTTATTGGTAATCTGATTGTGAGACTCCTTTAATGTGAGACATACCCTGTACTATACATGTGAGTTTGAAGGAATATGTAATATATGACTATAACACGTCTGTTTTCATAGGTGCATGATGGACAGTGATGATGAAGTGCGCGACAGAGCTACTTTCTACATGAACGTGCTACAGCAGAAGCAGAAGGCACTGAATGCTGCCTACATCTTCAACGGTAAAGACACACACTCAGGGATCACTGTCAGGGATTTTGATGAGCAAATGACATGTGGGTTTGCGGTTCATAGTGGCTGTTGGTCAGAATTTTCAAACCACACATGCTTAAAGCACCTTGCTTGGGCTCCTGCCAGGAAGCTTGTAGGAAAAAATGTCACGTTTTAACCTCTCTTCTTCCATATGCTGCTCTCAGGTTTGTCTGTTTCCATCCCTGGCCTGGAGAAGTCCCTCCACCAGTACACTTTGGAGCCCTCAGAGAAACCTTTTGATATGAAGTCCGTCCCTCTGGCCACCACTCCTATCACAGAACAGAAAACAGGTACAGCCACATGCACTTGATTTTTTTTATGTTTTATTTTTTTACTTATAATCATCATCAAGAATCAGATAGTGAAGGAGTGTGTTTAAAAATAAATATCTTCACAGAAATCGCCCCTGTTGCCACCAGCAAATTGCCAGAAAAATTAGCCCCATCGCGGCAGGACATTTATCAGGGTAAGATTGTGAACTGTCTGTTGGACATCAGACTCAAAATGAGTGAGATGCAATTAGACACTGATATTCCTCATCATACTTTGGACTGATGTTATTAATAAAATGCCAGTCTTTGTTTTAATCTCTCTCTGCTTTCCATCCTTCTGACAGAACAACTGGCATCCATCCCAGAGTTCCAGGGTCTCGGCCCGCTCTTCAAGTCGTCCGAGCCGGTGCAGCTGACGGAGGCTGAGACTGAATATGTGGTGCGCTGCGTCAAACACACCTTCGCCAGGCACATGGTTTTCCAGTTCGACTGCACAAACACTCTGAATGACCAGCTCCTGCAGAAGGTACCAGCTGAGAGGGGCTTTTCTTTAATGATCATGTGGGTTTTAGTTAAACTAAAACCATCGGGAACAAAGTTGGTATGAATGTAACTGGTGTCTCTTTGTGTCAGGTCCTAGTGCAAATGGAGCCATCGGAGGCCTATGAGGTGATGCACTACGTCCCAGCCCCCAACCTCGCTTACAGTCAGCCCGGTTCCTGCTACACTCTGGTCCGCCTGCCTGACGATGACCCCACTGCTGGTAGGGACACTGAAACATTTATTGGGCTCATGAGAGTTCATAACATTTAGATCACAAACAGGTTAATCCAACTCATTCAGCAATATCAAACATTGTTAAAAATAACTTACCTTCTACTCGAGGTCCAAAACTTTGTTTAAATGTGTCCCATCTGTCCACAGTGTCTTGTACGTTCAGTTGTACTATGAAGTACCTGGTCAGAGACTGCGACCCAAACACAGGAGAGCCTGACGATGATGGTTATGATGATGAATATGTGGTACGTAATCATAGCACATCCATATACTGTAACTACAAAGAGAATGCATTTTGTGTATTTTCATCACCGTAAATTATTTACCCTATTATTAAATTATTGGCCTCCAACTCTTCTCTCCCCGTCCTTCGATCGTGTCCTCCTCTGCCTTGCTCTTCCTCAGCTGGAGGATCTTGAGGTGACGGTTGCCGACCACATCCAGAAGGTTTTGAAACCGAACTTTGGAGCGGCGTGGGAAGAAGTGGGAGATGAATTTGAGAAGGAAGAGACTTTTGCCTTGGCGTCTGTACGGACCTTAGACGGTATGCAGAAGTCTGAAATTTAAGCTTAAATGAATGCGCCAAGTCAAAAAACAAAGATCAAGGTGGAAGTTGAGAGATTTATTTTCTAAAATAGATGCCTGTTTTATTTGAGCTAAGTATTCAGCACTCACTTATGTTTCACACGCTAGACACACGCTTACTTTTTGTGTATTTGTGTGAATAACTGCTTCCAGAAATTTACACAGTATGTTAAACAATGTCATTTTTGACTATGCCCCAGTGTTATGTGACTAATTTATGGTTTTCTTGTACAGAGGCGGTGAGTAACATCATCAGCTTCCTGGGAATGCAGCCATGTGAGCGCTCAGACAAAGTTCCTGAAAACAAGAACTCGCATGTCCTCTTCCTCGCTGGTGGGTGTTCACTGTTTGGTCTTTAAAATGTATTTTTTTTATTTTTACAAATAGTTCCCTTAAAAAATTTCATCACTTAGAATTTAGCCTTATGCAAGATTAAGTTGTCTCTAATATAACTTTTTTTTTTGACACCAAATACCACACCCAAGTACAAATCGCAGAGGAATATTGTAGAATATTGTATGAAGTTCAATTAGCAGTACTGCAAAAAGAAGGATGCTTCCATTTAAGGATTTTAAGTTGTGTACAGTACGATTTACCTTCTTGTCTTTAGATACCGTTTCTAAAAACGTAAAACATGTTGTATAGAAAAATACCTTAATTGACATGCCGAGTGAATTAAGGTCCTGAAATGTGTGATTTGATTTGCTCTCCCTCCCTCTCAGGTGTATTTCGGGGAGGTCATGACGCGCTGGTTCGCGCTCGCCTGGCGCTGGCCGACGGCGTTACCATGCAGGTGACGGTTCGCAGCAGTGAAGAGACTGTCGTTGATGTCATCCTGGCGTCCGTGGGCTGAAGTTCTTCATGGTGCAGCTTCGTGCCAAATGCAGCCCCAAGACCCGTCACACCGCCTGGGACATCATTGTTTTATTCCACAGCTCTAAAATTTAATGTATAATATGATTGTTATGCTGACACCATCGAACCTGAAAAACACATGTTTAATTACTTCTAGTATGAACTCTGTCTTTCTTTACCATTACACTGTCTGCTGGTCCTCATTGTTTTCTTTGCAGTAAGATTTTTCTTCTGTCAAATATTCAATAAATTCTGACATCAAAGTACATCAGGTTTTAGACATTCAGATAAGACACTTTTTTTTTTTTTAACAAAACTAGCTTTATTTGAAGAAAAGTTGACGTTGAGATTTTTCTTTGACATCAAGAGGAATGTAGAAAATCATATCAAAATCCATTCAGAGTGCAGCCGATTGCAGGACACAGAAAATGGAGGGAATCAAAACAGTGTCCCACAGGTGAGTTCAATAATCACACAACCAAGCATAACTGAAGTATAATGCTTCCTCTGAGGGTTCATCAACATTGTCACCATCAGATTCAGTCAGCTGCATTAAGTACAATGAATCAAGTTTCTAGCTCATATCTGATGTCTTCCAGTTCCAGTGACATTTTGTGACTGTGTTAAGTGACATTTTAGGGATTGCTGCCATCATTTGTGATTAAATCTCAAACTGATGCAGCAGTTTTCTTTCTCCTGGTTACAATTGCCACGTGTCACCATATATCACTTTGAGCTGAAAGTGTTACAGAAGCACCAATAAGCTTGTACAGGTTCTGGATTGATTTTTAAACATGGGTGTTGCATTTGGCTTTCCTTCAGAAAGAGTGGATAAAATTGAAGTATGCGTTGAGAAAGCCAGTGGGGTCTTCCAGCTGAGGGTAGTGACTGATGTGTTCGTCCAGGATGGTGACTGTCGACCTCTGGACCAACTGCCTGTAAGAACAAGATACATATTTAAGATAAATTAGATTATTACAGACCAAAGGCACAATAGTACTGATGGATTCTTGGACCTGAGGATGAACATGTACATGCACTAAAAAGCACACTTGTGTACTTAAGTATTATTTTGATTTAAACTAAGTGTAAAGCACAAGATTCAAATCATAACTTTATGACTACATGATTCTTTAAGACAAATGTAAGTTCATCCTATCAGATTTTCTTCTATAGTCTGAATTGAAAAATCATTGGCACACTCTTCCAAAGGTTTCTGGTTCAAACCCAGCCTGCATTCATCAGAACTAACAGGAGATTTTGTGCTGAAGATGGTTGCAGCAGTGAAGTGAAAATGCATGCGTCTCTCATACATGAGGTTGCTGAGTCTCTGAGGACTGAATGAAATTCCCCACTGTGCGTGAAAGTGAGGGATTCTCTGTGGACAAACTGAGCTGGGGTGAACCCACGAGCTTGCCAACTGTATGTGAGAGTAAAGAAAGATGGCCAAACTCAGAACAAAATGTCGCACGAGATTCCCATGAGTATGTAAGATGGCTGTGAACTGTGAAATCTCTGTAATTACAAAACAAACAAGTGCAGAGGAAAGATTCCATTGTCTGCTGGAGTGAAGGAAAACAGTTTGTGAATACAAAAAGGAAGGTAGAGGTTTTTATATAAATATAAAGCAAAAGCAACATCTACAAACAAAGATAATGTACTTCAGTAGGAAGAACACTCCCACTCACCCTGGTGTAATTACTACAGTTGAGGATGTGGCATTAGAGCACTTGGGAGTTTGGCTAGACAGCACACTGTCCTACACTCATTCCCGAGCTACAGGCCAAGGTCAAAGCCATACCAGGGTTTCACTTCTGTAATCGGTTATCATTCACCCGATCTGTTAAACTCACTCTTATTCAGATGACTGTGTTACCCATGCTAGATTTTGGTGACATAATTTACATGTCTGCAGATAAGGGGCTTCTTGAATGGCTAGATGTTCTTTCTAGCATTTGCTGCCAATGCTCCTTATAGGACACATCAATGCAATCTGTACACCTTCATAGATGGTCCATCACTTCATACTTGACATAGTATCTCCAGGTTTATGCTTATTTATAAAACTCTCTTGGGCCTAACTGGGATGTCTATCTATCCCCACTCCTCCACCTACATCACCCGCTTTTCTAGTGACATGCAGGTTACAAATCCAGCAGATACAGCAGACACAACGCTAGGTTTGGCCAAACGATTAGAACTACAAAAAAAACTATAAAACTCTCTATTGTAGTCACCACTGCCACTTTTAAAAGGCAAAAATCACCAACTCATTTACTGTGTGTTTCTTTTATGTTGCCCTGCTAATGTCTTGATCATTTCATTTCATCAATTATTCTCCCATTTGTTGTACTGTCCACTCTCTGTAGATTATGGTATGTCGTAGTCTGTTATGTTTCTTGTTGTCTGTGTTTTCTTTCTCTTTCATTTGGTTTCTTGGTGTCTGTTTTTTAAGGTTTGCTGTTGGGGCTGTGTTGTCCTGCATCTTCTGTATGTTGTTTGTAATTTAATTTAATCCTAGTACCCATTCCCTACAGGAGGCCTTTGTATCCTGCCAGACAATTATTGTAAATTAGAATCTGTTCTTAATTAACTTTTTTCTGTTAAAAAAATTCTTATTTGCACAGACATTATTCTTATATTCGTAAATACAACACAAGTCATAAGACATAACTAATTTCTAAAAGGTGAGACATTTTTCCTAACATGTCTATTGAAATCAAATCACAATTTCATAGCTAAACAACAAGCTATTTGGAAACTTTTTACATAAAGTTTACCATATGTTGTTTAGCTCAAATCGCAGAAAATAAGAAAAGATTTCAGACATGCTGTAAAACTACCCATTTCTCCTTTTAATTGCTCCTCATTCACATTCGGAGAGTGAGCTGAGAGATGAGTCTATTAAAGATAATCTGAACGGGGTTTAAGAGTCAGAGGTGGGGGCACTCACTGGTAACGACGGATGAACTGGGGATGAGGGTTGACTGGGTCCAGGGGTCCATAGATCATGTGCACTGAAAGACAAGGAGAGATGAGAAGATGGAGGGAGCAACACTGAGAAATGGAGGAGTGAAACAAAAGGGAGGTCTTAAAGGACAGTGGGTCATTTTAAATTGGGAAGTTAACAGCAAACTGAATTTTAGTGAATTTTAGAAATGAAAAGAATAACCTACATATGTTCTGAATGTGGGTAAATAACATACAGTTAGATTTAGTAAGACAGGAATTATAGAGGATACATAATAGAGGTGCAGTCTTGAGGTAGTATGTATAATGGACCAAGTGTTTAATTGGATGCTAACAATGTCAATGCTAGCATGCTGATGTTGAGCAGATGTAATGTTTACCCTGTTGATTGATAACATTTGCTAAGAAGCATTATACGGGAAGTACAGCTGATGGTGAGGTATTTGGTCGTATTGGAAAAATCAAACATTTGACTTGATGATTGTGTTAGAGATGAGATCACCAAGTCGTTATAATTCATCCTCTTGGAATGATGAACCTATGTAATTTCACAACAATCCATCCAGCTGCTGTGGAGATAATTCAGTCTGGACCAAAGTGATGGACTGACCAGATTCTGGTACAGATATAATTTTTATATCACCTGACCCTTCAATTTTTACACAATTTCACAATTGCTTGCTGATAGCAGGATTCAGAAGAACCACCTCTGGAACTCTCGCTAAAGCCTTTTATCTGCATTTGACATGAGGTCTGTGTCAGTAGCACACACACATCCCTACCCCCACCTCCCCCTCCTGAGCTCGGGATCACAGATGGACAACGAGGCTTCTCCTCGCAGGCTAAGCAGCTTAGCATCAGCGGCTCTGTGGCCAAGGCTGCTGGGTTACACCCTAAGGAAGTGTTTGACCCACACAAAAGAGCTTCCACCCTCTGATGTATTAACAAGCACATCATATTGTATGTACACTAAAAAAAACTGTGGACTCACGTGGGACGAAGGTGGAAGTGAGCGCTCCCACCCATCGTTCTCTGTGCTTCAATCTCTGGTTGATGTACTGCAGAATGCTGGGAGGGAGGAAGAAGACAACATTAGAAATGAGTGAACAGAGATGGACAGCAGCAGAAGATAATTAAAAACAAAGCAAACACACCTGTCCAAAACTAAGTTGCCATCGTTGTAGCGTAAACCCGTCCACATGTCCCAGAACTCAGCGTCTGTGGGCTGCGTGTACGGACCAAACACGTCTCCAATCCTACCCGTCAACAAAAAATAATATTAAGCATGGAAATTATATTAATGTATTTACATACTGGTGCAAAACATATATTTCAGTCTCCCAATTTCGAACACAACAAAAAAGGGGTTCTCTTACCCCTTTTGGAAGATCATGTAGTTGGTGAAACGTGTCAGAACTGGAGCAAGAAAAGTGAAGTCCTTCAGAAGCTTTGGGAGACAAAACGAAAATGTATCAGAGAGAACTTTGTCAGACAAACGGCTCCCCAAATTCCAGGTCATCTGGCTCAAGTGGATTGCTTCAATCTCATCAGCTTTTTAAAAAAAAAAAAAAAATCTTATTGCGTATGTTACATAACGCCACATGAGCTGAAGCGTGGGATGAAGAAAACAAAGGTGACTCACCGTCTGCAGCAGCCGTGGGTAATGTGTTTCTGGGAATATTCCTGTTGGGAAGAAAAGTGTCAGCAGTGACTGCGACTTTCACAACACAGTAATCAGATTTGGGTAAAGCTGTAGTGCTAATGGTGCAAAGCTGCAACTAATAATTCCCAGAACACAAACTGAAGTCTTCAAATTGCTTTATTTGTCCAATGTTCAATTTATAGTTACATCAAAGACCTAAAATACAATGCAGAGATTAGATGCAGAACATGCTTGGGATTTTTGCTTAATAAATTACTGAAATGATTAAAATGAAGAGCAGACGTGTTGTTTTTTGTACTAAAGCACAGTGAGCTGCTTTGCAACACAGAACTGAACATTTTAATGGAAATCTTGTTTACATGGAACTCTTGTTGAGGAAGATTTATTCTTTTTCTACTTTTACAGAACTTAAAACCCTTGCTGTCAGTGCAGAAAAACTGCTAACTACAACATGGCCAAATAAAATAAACTGTACAGTACCTCCATTGGAAAGACACAGGCTGTTAAAGGTTAGGTGACCTGTGCGATTTTGGTCACTTCTGTTTTGGGAGCAGGACAGATAAAAAGAGAGAGAGAGGATGGGTTATCAATTTATCATTTTACGTTTGCATAACATACACACACACACACACACACACACACACACACACACACACACACACACACACCTATACAGCAGCTCCAGGGCCACAGTGTCTCCATAGTCATGGGACACCACATTAATTCGTTGGTTGCTCAGGCCCAGGTGAGCCACCAGGGCCTCTACCAGGCTGGCCTGCTCGAAGATGGAGTACCGGTGGGGTCGCTGGGATGATCAGGCACAGGAGGAAATTAGTTGCAGGAAGTATAAGAAACAGAAGTGACAAAATCCACAGGGGCAGGAATGTAATTCGAACATTTAAACTGAAACAAAATTGACTCACTGGCTTGTCGCTGAAGCCAAAACCTAAGAAGTCCAGGGCAATGACTCGATGGAAGCGCTGCGTGAGTGGCTCCCAAATCTATGAGGGGAAAAAAACCCCGCACAAATTTGATTTCTGGCGGCTTCACATAAGAGCAGCTCCCAAAAAGACTCAACATTTTTCCCAGTTGTGTGTTGATTAACTACTGAGCGTGTGCAGTAGGTACCTTGTTCCAGTCAAAGCTGGAGGTGGGGAAGCCATGGAGCAGAATGATGACATCGGAGCTTCCCAAAGCACCATAAGAATCTGGTTTGAGGAGGAAGGAGAAATACATGTATGCTAAATACAGAGTCAAATATGTTTTAAACACCATGTGGTGAAAGAAGGCAAAGTGATATTTTTGTGTTTTACTCCAAGTAGAAATGTGATTCGGTCTCTAAAGAGTTCTGTTTACCGCTTGGATTATGACTCAATGATTATTTCATTGTAAACTGATGATCTTTGCTGAGCTTTAATGCAAGGTCACTATGGTAGCTGCTCGTGAGCTTTTGGTCATAGGGCATGAAATTTGTTATGTGCATTTTTAGGCCAGCACTGGTGAGATTCCCTTAAAGAGCTCAGGACCAAAAGAGGGGACATTTCTAAACATCTTAAAATTCCTTGACAACAAGGCAAAGTCCATCTGCAGACATAGATTATGACTGAAAGCTCTGGAACAGCCACTAAATGGATTGTTCTCTCAACTGGATCTAACTGTGGATTAGGGACAAGTTCTCTTTTACCTCTGTAGAAGATCTCTCTACCTCTGAAGTGGAAGGCCTCTCCTGCACTGCGCCACTTCTGCAGGGCAGGTGACAGCTGAGGGGGCGGGATGTGCAGGTAGACGGCTACCAGCGGGATGCAGATCAAACCCACATGGATCCACCACTCTCTCATCTTGAGCTCAGCGGTGGGGTGAGTCTCATCCCTGCCTCTGAGAGATGGCGTCACATATGGGACAACAAAAGACAAGGCGCACACTAGTAAAGCACAGGTTCAAGTTCATGTCAATCCTTTCAAGTTGGATCGTGTAACGTTATGGAGGCGTGTTCAGAGGGTAACTCTGCTCCCCTAACAAGACTGTAGTAGACAGTAACGTTAAGACATTACCACACAATATGATACACGAATGTGTAACGTTACCTGCGTGGGGTTTACTTACCCCCCCAGCTAACGTAAATAAGAAAAACTCGCTGCAGACGACTGACTTAACGGTTAATTAAGTTAACGTTACTGTCAGTCAAACACGGTAACGTTTAAACGTTTCAGATTGTTAGCTAAAACTGTTCGCTTTCATGGGAAAGGGCAACAACTCATGAGGACCAAATAGCTCTAATCTCCCACTATATACTACTGGTGACATTTCTTTAATTTAACACGGTCGCAGACGACAGGACTTACAGAATTGTCGCGACCTGTCACTGGCAGACCTTCGCCCAGTGTTTAGGATCCATTACTGCAGCACGCATTCCTACGGAGCGGAAAGAAACGACGGTTTGCAGAGAGGGGGGGGAAAGTACAGACGTCTCGCTCTGTTCCTACTTCCGGCTTCCCCAAAGGTTGAATGAATTTGCTAATTTATACAAGACGTAAGGTAAAATTTTAGCCAATTGTTTTCATGCAGACTGGGAAATCTGTGCAGCGTACATGGTTGTACGCGTTGTCACCCGTTAAGAAGACAAAGCCGAGTGACTCATCCTAGTAATACACAATCTTGGTTTAAAGGGCTATAGCCAGAAGTCCACCGCCCTCTGCTGGTGTGGATGTGCAATGACATATGCTCTTGAGATATACCAAAAAAGTGTACATTATGTCAAAATAAAAATAATTATACGTCGATTAATCCTGCGATGGACTGGCGACCTGTCCAGGGTGTACCCCGCCTTTCGCCCGATATCAGCTGGGATAGGCTCCAGCCCCCCGCGACCCTGTACGCAGGACAAGCGGTTGACGATGGATGGATGGATGGACATCGATTAATCAGCGAGCAGATCATCAAAATATTTATTGCCAACAATTCTGATAATCTATTTATCATTTAAGTATTTTAAAGCCCCTTAAAGCCCATTTCTACATATCATTTCTACAAGACTTGTGACTAAATAAGCAACAATTGAAGCTAAAGTGGGGGGAAATAAAAAATAAAATTAAGTTAGCCTATATTCATAGATAGAGACTTTACTGTCCCTATGTGGGAAATCTGACTTGGACTCTAGTGCTCCCAAAGCACTCAAAAATGCAATGTAGGAGTGGTATGACTGATTAAAATTTGATCGACTGTACTGGCACCATCAATCAAACAAACTGGTTTGATTAAAAACCTGATTAGTGCACAGAACTTGGCCTGTGTGACTCACATTTTCCCAACGTCCCACCCAGTTTAAACCAGCAAGGAAAGCAAAAAACAAAAAATACTAAAATAACCAAAACTCTGGCAGAAAATTGTGTGTTCATGTATTACACAATGGTTTCAGAAAAGCAGTTTTTTAACTTCTCACTTTTCTAAGTCTTCTACTTTAGGCAAAAAACTCCAAACAAAGGCTCTGTGAAATTGTGATGAACATTTTTCACTATTTTCTGACATTTCATAGACCAAACACTTCAATTTTAGAGAAAAATATTTGGCATATTACTTGATAATGAGAACAAACATTTGCAGCCATTGCAGTACAAGGTATGACACCGTCTGTGTTTGTTTTTAGCAAACAGACCTTTTGAAATAAATTTGATTTAAGTAAATTTCACTCTTGAATAAACATATTTGATTCACAAGAGATGGCCTACAAAGGATCTGTTGAGCGGTACTCACTGCCAACCTGCAATTAACTTCAATCTTGGTCTGACCAACTGTTAACAAATTTAACTTGGTTACTCCAGTCAGTGTCTGATACATGTGAATTCCTCCATTGCAGTAGCTACACAGTATTTGTGATTATTAAAATCTGCCATTATTTCCAGATAATTGAGTAAAACCTTAAATAGATTGAGAAACTTGGGACGGATCTGCAGTCATAAGAATCTGAAATTAAAACACATTAAAAAAAACGACCATGTCAGACATTTTTCTAAATAATCTCTGGATATGAAATCTGACAAAATGCTCTTACTTCATTATTTAGAATTAAAACTACTGTAAAGTTATTACAGGTATTTGAGTATGTAGGCTATTCAGATGTGTTTCCACAGTGATTTGGCTATCCTGATCATTAGCTATAATCTAATGGTTACAATATATTAAGGATTGTTACATTACATTAGAGAAAGCAGCTTTCTTGTGTGAAGTCACCTCTACTCAAGGCTGAGATTTTCTGCAACACGCCTGCACTCTGCAGCGTCCACATTTGAACCCCGTTCCATAAACACTGCATGGGAAATGAAAAACATGGCCCTGCAGTTAGGCTAAATACATTTTTTATTTTTAAAAACCATACACATTACTCGACAAGTTTCAAATGTAAATCCAATCACGATATCCATTTAAAATGCTCAAGATAAACAGACATGAAGTACTTTTATTTCCAAATGTTAAAAGATAAAAAAATAATAATCCATAAAACAGATGGAAAAAAACAACAACATTCATTCCCATTACAGGAAGAAGCTACAGAACAAACTCCTCATGTGGATTCCGCTTGTCTTTTCAATTTCTCACTTTGTATGCAATCCTAGCTGCTATTTTGTCATCTGTAAAGGAAAACAAACCATTCCCTTAGAGAACATTGTGATTTAACACTTCCACGTTCTTCCCCTGTCCTTGGCCCTTCAGGTGAAGACGGCCAGCAGGCTGCAGGAACAATCTGCAGCCTGCTGCCCAAGTCGTCCTGTGTGGTTGACAAGCACCGTCCCAACGTTGAATTAAGTGTGGTAATATACAAACTAAAACAGGCCTGTTCTCTTTCACACCATTTGCACCCTGAGATGAATATTTCAGAACAACACACATTTTAGTGGCCAAAACCCTCCCCATTATAACGCAATTGGTGTCAAATCATCCAAAATTGGTTTCATACGATGAAAGGTATCATCAGTATCATCATAAAAATACAAAGGTAGAATTTTTATTTGTGATTTGTATCAAAATTCTTTTTCCCCCTCAAGAAACGCTATGAAATAAAGTACCCTGTGCAGATAGATACCAGTGTATGCCTAGTCTTTATTCTTGAAAAAAAATGCACATGTCCAATTCTTTAGCGTTTCCAGTACATCAGGTGTCAAAAATATTTTACAAACAAACCAAATGCAACAACATTTATTCATGATGAAAGGAGTCTTATAAACAGGGTCGAAGAAAGAAAAAAAATTAAATAAAAGCCTTTTTCCTCCCCTCTGCTTTTGATTTTTTTAAAAATGTCAATAAACCAGAACTGGAAGGAGTCAAAGAAAGTTTTTGCTAAGGCGTGATCTTAAAGATTGAATGGAAATATGAAAATAATTCACTTGCTTTGATGACCAAGACAATGTTTCACTATCTAAATACACGACGTCTGAAGTTAAAAGGTTCTTTCTTATAGATTCCTTTTAAATTAAATACTTTTTCTATGCCTGAGTAAACAAATGTCAATATTGTACATTGGCAGGGGGCTAACGCTTTGCTGAGGAAAAAACAAAAACAGAAAAAAAAATGTATTTTACAAATAATGACCAGGATCCATATTTATCAAGCACCCAGAGAGAGAAACTCAGTCATAACTGGCTCAGAATGATCAGAATGAGGCTTATTTGCTCCTACTTTGAGCAGCAGTTGTTACCTGCAGGTGGCAAATGAATGGACAAAGCATCGTCTAAATTGTTATTGTAGCCAAGGCACATTCACGTTTTGTCTATTCGAACTTCTTTCTGAACAATAGGCGCATTGGCTGAATAGCTTGCAGCACAGCGCTGATTTGAACTCAAGTGGTTGTAAAAACAAAGTTAATGAAGTGTAAGTCATTGAAGTGCTTTTATGAGTTTTGGCAAAAACAAATATTTAGCCTCAACATGCATAAATTAGCTCGCCATACACCCATGAGTGACAAAATTTTCTTTTTCCTGCTTTCAATAATGTGAATCTGCCTCTTCTGATTGTAACTAACAACAACAACTACTACTACAAGAAGACATTTTCATTTTACGGTCCAAAGTTTTGTAAAAACCACAAAAAATCTAAAAGGAGAGCTTCTACTATGTGCTGAAAGTGACATAAAAAAAAGGACCTCATGTCACAACTCTGAGGTAAGACTTTGTTTCCTAGTCCAACTTTCAACAAGATTTGATGTGTCATCCTGAGATGCTTGCTAAATACGGGCCCAGATATACTCTTATCTCCCTTTAGTGAGTGAACCTTTCAACATGTGGAAATCCTTGAACACAACATAATGAATGAAAAGAGAATCCAGAACTCCAGAAGGTTTTGTGCACATGAAAACTATTGAAGAAATGGAAGAAGTAAATATTTATAGCAATGTCAGTGGACAGAGGCCCTAATAGTCTTTCCAGTCTCCTGTGAAAACACCTCGCCCTGTGGACCTCTTTTCTATACAAGCCTTAGTGTTTATCGGTTTGGCTAGAAGGTTCTACATTTATCTACAAATATATATAACAAATAAAACTTGCAGGCAAAAATAGTTAAGTTTCAATAGAAACACCCTTTTTCCTGAAAATACAGCAGTATCTGAAATAATCCTCTCATTCATTTTTTATTCTGTCCCAGTTTTCTGCATTATACATCAGGAAGCTCTTTTGCCTACAAACAGAAAAAAAGTATCTACAAACTTTGTAAACAGACCTGCTTTTTCCAAAAACATAAATAACTCAAAATATTAACAGCCGATGGAGCAGAAATAACTTTTGAATGAGCAAGGGCCAAAGAGATAAATATACAACACCATTCAGATAAAAGAGAAGCTAAAGGTTCTTTCATAATTCTTACAGACGGTCTTCAAGCCAGGAGGAGGACCTCCCCTTCTCAATAGCAATAATAATAATAATAATAATAATAATAATAATAATAACAGGTCACTTTCAATCTGAGTTTATAAACACTCCTTGTTTACTGAGAAAAACCAAAGTTACCAAGGAGGGAGGGGTGGAGAATCCTTGTGTTGCTGCAGGGTATTAATAAGAACCAAAAATTAAAGACCAAAGCATCCACACCAAGCCGTACATTCCTCTGAATGTTTGCTGTTCTTGTAGTCCAGCCCAAGCCAAGCTCACACAAGACTCCGCTCTCCACTCTCCTTCGAGGCCATCTCTCCTCCCCAAGTGTTCCTTCCTTTCGTCCGAGTTGAGCTCCCTGGTGGCGGGCAGAAAAGTGGTGGTGACGGTCGGGGAGGGGGGAGGGGTCAGATCAAAGGGAGGTCTCCAGGCTGTGTAGGGGGCTCCCCGGGGCCGAGGGGGTTCCTGATTTGGGGCCCTCTGGGAGGAGGTGGTTACTGCTCTCCACAGCATTATTGTTCTGGTTTTGGGAGGGAGATACCGGCGTGGTAGGGGCGACGGTGGTGGTGGTGGCGAGCGTGGGTGAGGGAGGTGTGGGTGTAGCGTTGCGGGGACTGGCGGAGTTGCGCTTGGTGGGAGCGTCGTCCTCTGCGTCGGTGTCGTCTATGAGGGGAATATGGGGCTCAGAGTCCTCTATCCTAAATTCAGGGTGGGTCATGAAGTTGTGGATTGATGATCGCGACTCGGGTTTCTCCAGCCCCTCATAGAGGGAGATGGAGCTGCGGAATGCATTCACCACCCGGATCTGGAGGGAGGGAGAAGGGACAGGGAGCGGGAAAGGCAGACAGTCACATTCAGTAATGATACATGTGTGTTTTTGTGTTTTAACACCAGTAGAACACCACAGATAAAAACCAAGGGCGCAGGTTTTATTGGGTCAATAGTAGGTGAGTTTTAGGGGCATAAACTGAGTGCGAAGGGGGAAACTCTCAGACACACGTGCAGGTGTGCAGTTATGTCGAGTCGTAATTTACAATTTGTAATACTGGTTAACTGTAAGCTGTCCTTACCTGTCATCTACACTACGTTAGCCTCAAAAATCAAAGCAAAAGTTCATACTGTCTTCTAAAGTCTCTACAGGAGCAGTTACATTCATTTCATTTTAACTTCTTTCTCTCTTCTATCTCTTGTGTCACTTCCTGTTTTTCTAAGTCACCTTCTGTCCCGTCATGAAAAATATACTCTTCACTGAATTTTAAACCTATTTAGGGGGGAATATTACTCATGCTAATGCCTGCAAGGAAAAGCCTCAGCTAGACTTGAGGCATCTAAAAGACTTCATGCTGTAGTAGAGTGTGACAGACTGTACAAGCCTGTAAAGAGCGAAGTGTTTAAGAGATAGAAAACCTCAACTGCATCCGGTGGAGACAAAGCTGACACGTGTTTCTGTGCTTGTAGGAAAATTATTCTGAAAACTTGTGTAGTAAATTGAAGGATCAGCCTCGGGGAGGGTACAAACCAGTGTCAAACCCAGTGCAGTGTATGGCTTTTTTCATGTGTGTGAGTACAGTAGTAGTATTTCACAAAACACTTGGTAGAGGCCCGTGTCTGATTAATCAAAATGCAAAAAAAAAAAAGACGAAACAGAGAGACAAGAGGAATGCTGTTCTTTAGACAAGAACACATCCAAAGAGAAACAAGGACAGAGGCTAGACACAAGAGTCCACTGTTCTTGGACATGCTTAGGAAAGAGTGAGGAGAGAGGACATGACTAAGAAACAGAAGGAGGAAGACAGAAAAACAGAAAAGACAGAGTACAAAAGACAGTAAGAAACAGAGTAAGAGTGACAGAAAGAGAGAGGAATAAAGAGAATGTACAAAGGACAGAAAGAGAAAGGAGAGACACGAGGAAGAAAGACAGAAGTAACAGTAAGGACAGAAAGAGAGAGAGAAAGCAAGTGAGAAATAAAGTAAGAGAACCTAAGGACAGACATGAGATAAAGAAACATGAGTATGGAGGACAGACAGAGAGAAACAGTAAGGAGACAGTAAGAAGGGCAGGAAGTTAAGACAGAAAGAGTGGATACAAATGATATAAAGAGAGTAGGAAGGTCAGAAGGAGAGAAAGACAGTAAGAAGGACAGAAACAGAGTGAGTAGGACAGAAAGAGTGAGACTGAGGACAGAAAGAGAGTAAGAAGTATGGACAGAAAGAGAGAAAGTGTAAGAAGGACAGAAAAAAGAGAGAGTAAGACACAGTTAAACAGAAAGAGACAGTAAAACGAAGAGAGACATTTAGAAAGAAAAAAAGACAGAAAGGGCGGTCTGTTATAGCTGATGTTTGTGGAGGAGAAACAAAAAAGCTGCGGCAGCCAAGCATTTCTACAAGCTGGTATACATGTCAAAAACAGCACAAAGAGAAACTCACAAACGAGACCAGAGACTTTGAACCCATGCAGAGCGCGGTGCTACCTTGTATTTCAATGGTAGTAAACCTTTGAGTATAGCCCATGACACATTTCACAGAATCTAAAGAAGAATATGTGGGGGGTCAGTGGTATTCATTCTTTCTTGGGTCATTTTGGCACATTGCCAGGTGGACACATTCTGCCAACAAACAAATATATAACACAAAGGATTTTTTTCCCCCAAAGCACCTGAAAGGAAAAGTTCAGAGTTTAGAAGGGAAGCACTTGCACGTACATCCAAGAGATTTAAAAAGGAGGCCCATCTGAGACGGAGACCTGAACATTACAGTAGCATTGCATCATTTTTCAACATGCCAGGGGAAAAACAACATTGCATCCGCTGTTAAAGTGTCTGGGGGAAGTCCCATGTGTTTACATTCAAGAGCACAGTCATTTATTCCATTAAGCTCTCTGTGTTGACATCTGTTAGACATTTCAAATCCTACTGCCGGTCTGACGGTCTCTTCCTGGGAAGGTCTGAAAAGAGAAAAAGAGGCACCATCAAGAGCCACACAGTTCTTTTTTTTTTTTTTTTTAAGGGCACGGTCAGGAGGAAGGGCCTTTGGACATACCACCATCAAATGGTCCGTGTCCACTGCCGACGTAGTGATCTTCCACGACTGGACATGACATAAAGGGCCAGAGCTTTTTTAAAAAAAACTACGCACAGCCGCACATCCAAACTCACCAATAAACTGTGTCATTATCATCTGCAGTTGCTTGTCCACTACAAGGTGCTAACTCTAACCCACCCTCTGCCACCCCCATTCTCTTAATACAGCAAACTCCCAGAAACAGCTGAAGAAGAAAAAGGTCATTATTATTTCACCACTGACTGACAAGACATCCATTGACACTCGGGTGGAGATTTTTCTCACAGGGGTCCGCATCATGGTTTGTCTCTTATTGTTTTAGACCGTGATCATGGGCGTATACTCAAAACATTTACCCGACTAGGTGCTGAGAGCTGCAACACAGACCCATGGGTGCTTTACAGGGGCACAGAGCAGCTGCAGACAAACCTGGTGACTGTCAGAGAGACCCCCACCCCCCGAAGGTTACAGTAAAACCTTTCCATTTCTGAGACCAAAAGCAGAAGCAGAACGGAAAACATGATGACACAGAGAAAACAC
>JAPMOB010239403.1:0-10726 GCA_029875015.1 Lepomis gibbosus | reverse complement strand
GTACATATATATATATATATATACACACAGCAGTGTTATCAAAGCAATGTGGAAGATGTGGTATTTTTGTTGTCTTTTTTTGAAGAAAACAGGGGAGGAGGGGGAGGGGGGCACATTAAGAGAAGCATGAGAGAGTAAAAGTGTCAACGTTAGGTGAGAAGAAGAGTGGAGGAGGAAGATGTTAGAAAAACATAAGAAATAAAAAGTCTCATGCACTAGAGGAGAACACGCACTCACACCCCACAGTGGCAGAAGCGGTGTTGGCGGCAGTGGCAGTAGTGGTAGTAGTAGAAAAGGCTACATGTGTAGGGCTAGAAACATTGGTTACATCGTGCTGTTGTTGGCTGGAGTTGGAGGCCTGCCGCCTTAGAGCCCCCTGAAAGGAAGTTCCACTCTGGAACGCACTCACTACATCCATCTGCAAAGAATCAGACAGCGTGACAGGAGAAAGCCCAGAGGAAATAAAACACAGCCAGAGGAAAGAGAGAAAAGAGAAAAAAAATAAAGAAAAGGCACCAGTAACCATAGAAAAAAATGTCACTTGGAAATTGGATTCAGGCATAATAGTTAAAAGAGAGGAGGACAAGGGGATGGTTGGGTTTAAAGGCACTGATCAGAGGGAGCTCTCACAATCTGACCTCACTTTCACTCCTTTCTCTGCAGAGACCTTCCATACTTCCAGCAATAGCCATGCCAACACACTTTGATCATTCAGCGGTTCTAGCGTGCTTTCCATTCAATCCAATTCACTTGCTTCTCATCAGTACCTTCAAACTAGTCGTGTTTTAACAGATAAGGTTCAGACCGAGTCAGAAATAGGCATAGGAACCTGCTTTTAGCTCACAAGCAGAACAGAAACAGTAGAGGAAGGGCTTTTGTTTTTAGGGCACAAGCCATTCTTTAAGAATGCCGAGTGAAAGGACAAAACATTTTAAGCTGGAAGAGCAATAGAGAGTTAAAGGGTTTATGGCTTTTGATTCCCGTGGCATTGGGATGTGGTGCTGGGCGGTTACACGGGGGCAGCCTGCGGATTGTTACCTGAGTCTGGATGCGATTGAGGCCTCGGAACCAGAGGATCTGGCCCCGGCGGAGCTCCCGCTCAGCGTGGTCGATCTCCTCCATGTCATCCAGCTCCTCCAGCTCCTCGTCCGGGATCTCCTCTTTCTGGGTGCCATGGCCGGCTGTTTTCAAGAATTTTAATCGGCTGGTGGGTATTGAGGAGATCACCTGGAAAGACATGAGGATTTACATGAGCAGCGCTGACTTGTGATAATGTTACACTCCTAAAGCTTGGCAACGATGGCATTTAATTATGGCAGAACACGCCATGTTTTGTGGGTAAATTACACATTAAGCAGCCAGTGACCCTGAAAATTAGCTCCCCTCGCGAAAAATGTAGACGTGATTCAGTCAGTTTGACGTCTTCTGGTTTGCTCAGAGTATCAAAGTCCTTCCCACTGTGGTAGATAATAAATGACACTGAACTGATTTACTAAAACCTGAAAATGATAATTTCATCATGTTACTGGCTGCCAACATGCTAGATAAAGTCAATGCAGGACTGTTTGGGAATTGTTCATATCAGGTTTCAGCCACAATTCCTCCTAATTTAATTTCCATCGCAATAATACATCATATTAGAGCTGAAACGATTAGTTAATTAATCAATCAGCTGACCAACAGAAAGTGTGTTCAGTCAATTCAGTAAAGCAAAAAATGCCAAACATTCTTCTCAAAAAGGTGAGGATCTGCTGCTTTTCTGTCTCACAAGTCATTGTAAACTGAATATAACTGAGTTTTAGAGAAATGGTCAGATTTAACAAGTAATATGAAGCTCTGGAAAATTAGAAAAGGCTTTAACAAAAAAAATAATTGAAAAAATGATCAGCACAAAATGACATCCAGCAACTGCTCCAGAGAAGTAGGTTAAGTACATAACAAGCTAAAATAAATAAATGTTTAACCCACAATGGCTGACCTTTATCTTGCTTATTGCGCACAGTAATGTGAAGTCACACTTTATTGGTAACCTACAGAAAATAACTGCTCTGCATTTGACCCACCTCTTTAAAAGCACAGGGCAGCAAAAATGCAGCCCTCAAAGACCAGCTCTCCTTCTAAGGCTGGCGACCTACATTTAGAAAAATGTCTGATTTGGAATCAATAATCTTGGTCCTCCTACAACATGGCCGCCTTTTCGGTTCTATAACCGCCAGCTGTTAGAACTTAAAGTGCACGGCACAGCTCTGCTTACTCGTGTCTCGACAGAAAACGTTGCCGATGTCGCTCTTTTTGAATAGAGAGGGGATAATGACATATTATGTGCGCTGCTCTGCAGGAGTAGTGTGGGCAGTATGAGCAAACTAGAATTACATCAAACACTCATTATGACTCTCTGTTATTGTCAGCAGTGGTGGTGAAGCATCTCGACCTTTCAATATCTCCCTGTCAGAAATTACAAACAGACAATTATTTTAACTACAATACGGCAAACAAACTCAAAGAACGCACGTCATATTTGTTAATTCTAAAAGTTGATTTTTTTAAACTGTTAAAAATTAAACAGCATTGAATAAAAAAAGTACATGATCTATATGTATATATATTTTAACAAATATAACGTAAAAGTATTTGGCATTGAGGCTACATAACAACTAAATCTATGTCATATACAGTATAACTACACCATATGACCTGCTCAGATTTAACATTCATTTTGAGTTAGGGAGTTAACCATCTCTTCACAGCAGTAGAACATACTGTGCTGTAACACCTCTTTGCCACCATTAGATGCCCACTAAGCCAACTCCAACACAGGGGGGCAGTGTCACACCATAGTTACAGAAGTGGAAGCTGAGCTATATAGTCACATCATACCTGTCCCCATAGCAGAGAGCCAAATCCTAAGAAAGTACACCACAGCCACTGGTCAATGGTCAGAGCCACGCAGCTGAACGGCTTCCCTCCAAACTGCACTATAACAATCTAGAGGAACAGGAAGAGAGAGAGAATTAATTTCAGACCAAAGGTTTAACTTTAACATTTGCAGTTTGCAAGCCTTGCGGGACTGATCATCTTTATTCATGTATGAGTCATCAAGCACATTCACAAAACCCCAACAAGTTAGTGCCAGAGGTCGCCAATCTACTTTACCTGGATAATAAAGGTACCAAAGACAATACTACAGAAGATAAGGTTGTTGAAGATGCCCTCGAAGACATTCCTTTCACCATGGATCTTACGGGCGTTGATCTCGTTGAAAAGCTGCATCATCACAAAGGTATTGAAGACAATTGTGTAGTGCTCAGAGGGCGGGGCGTGGAGGGGGGTATTCCTGCCGCTGTCTATGTCGAACACTTTCTCTCCTACAGGAGAAGTCAAAGGGAATTTATTCAGATAAACGGATGGATTTATTCTCTAGCTCAGTGTACATGAAGAACTGCACCCAGTATGGCTTCTTACCGGCAAAGAGCAGAGTAAAAATGATGATTAGCTGGTACACTCCCTGGCCCAGGATATTCTTCATCATGGTGCGGGAGATGAGAGGCTTGTTGCGGCCATATGGCTTCCTCAGCAGCAGTGCTTCTGTGGGGGGCTCTGTGGCCAGGGCTAGTGAAGCAAATGTGTCCATGATGAGGTTGACCCATAACATCTGTACTGCTTTCAGTGGAGAGTCCTGGAGGTAGAGACAGGGGCACCAAATTAGGCTGAGAAAAGTTGAAAAGAGTGAGGAATAAAAAAATAACCCACCAACAAGATTAGCATCACTATCACATATACTGTAATACCTCAAACATCGTGGACATTCAGAGAATCCTTTAGAGATACTTCAACTGACATGAACCAAAATGCATGTGGAAAACACAGCATTTTGTGGTCTGCAGCTTAACTTGCTGCACGTTTAGATGAGCTGTGGGAGCAGGAGGACTGAAGAGTGTGTGTTTTGACATGACATCTACTACTGTTAGGTGAAAAAAGGATTCCTATCCCAAGAGTGAAATGATATTCGGTTTCTGTTCACTTTGCCTTACTTGCTGTCTTGCCACTTCCAGACAGGATTGTCATTGAAATTACATTAAGGAATTTAGGAACAGGTGCTTATAACTACTAATGAATGAGGAAAGTCAATGAATAGGCCTTTTTAGATAGAAACAGAGAAACAGCACAAGCCAGTTTGAACGTGCACAGCACATGTTTCTATATTTTCAAAATGATATCAGACCCTGTGTTTTCCCTCAGATTTAATTGCTGATCTCAACAATGTTAGGTGAACTGATCACTTCACTGATTTGAGATCAAGCTTTAGTTATTTCAGTCTGTTGCTACCAGCTGTGCCAATTCATTTGCTGTTGACTCAATGTGTGAACTGGTGAACAAAACCTTTCACAGTTTAAACCACCTTTGCACTAAATCAACGGGAAACAGACTCTGCTGGTGCTAACCTGTGTGATGCAGGCTCCCGTAAATGCTACGATGACAGCCACCACATTGACAGTGAGCTGAAACTGGAGGAACTTGGAGATGCTGTCGTAGACGTTGCGTCCCCACATGACGGCTTTGACGATGCTGGAAAAATTGTCGTCTGTCAGGATGATGTCAGATGCTTCCTTGGCTACATCTGTGCCGGCGATACCCTGGAGACAAAAGAGATGATGATCAACAATTAGACTGCATCTGATCAGCATATTTAAAATTCTTGACGAGTATTACTGAGCATTAACTGTTGTGACATGTAGTTAAAATTACTATTTAACTTTTTAATTGGACTTCTATACTAATTAAAAGATAGTGAACACAGATAAACTCACCATAGCAAAGCCAACATCTGCTTTCTTCAAGGCAGGACCGTCATTAGTACCATCTCCTGTCACTGCTACTACTTGTCTCTGTTCTATCACTGTGCTGTCAATAATACCTAGAAAAGTAAACATTAAGATTTAAAATGAAACCTTGAAGCCTAAAGCAATAAACTAGTGACAACAAAACATACTTTATCCATTTTAAACAAACCAGAAAAACACAATTACCTTTCACTAAGGTGTGTTTGTCTGTGGGGGAAGAGCGAGCCAGTACTCGAAGTTTGGGCCAGATCTTGTCAATGCGTTCTTGTTCAATCTGGAAACATGACACAAAACCCTAATAGAATCCCAACAGTACATTTTCAACAGTCTCTGAGGTACAGTATTTTGCTGTGTCCCACCTCTCCTTTTTCATTGCGTATCCTTCGGTTGAACTCTTTGCCCTCCAGGCAGATAAAGTCATCTCCAGGCTGTAGGATGCCACACTTGCTGGCAATGGCTCGAGCTGTGTTTATGTTGTCCCCAGTTACCATCCGCACAGTGATGCCAGCACGCTGGCATTTCCTGATGGCGTCTGGGACCTGAAGGAAAGCGGAAACACAATGAAGGAGGAAATGCATGCTATTTTTGCATATGACTGGCGGTATCAAAATTAAATTCCCTATTTTGTGAAGTGGTCAGAAGGTCAAACTCTGAAGCTCTAAGCAGGTTTATGTCATTGTTTAGGTTTTGTTCAAATTTAGATTTATATAGAGACTATATGGTGAGGTCTCACTACTCTTATTAAGCACTGTCCAAAGAACAGGCAGTTGTTTCCAGCAAGCAAGTTGAGTGTCTGCTACCTGCCCAGCTCAAAATGGTAAATAAGTGACTGAAGAAGAAAGCTGATCATCTAGCAAGTGAATGACCCTATTTCAAACATTTCATTTAGTTGCCTCACTGTGGAACCACTCCATCAAAAACCTCTACATCGTAGCTCCTGTACTGGTTCAGTATTTAATGCTTGCGCTAAAGTGGAGCCACTCCTCATGTGATGCGGAAAGATTATGCATTATGATGGAGCATCTCCTGTCAAGCCCCGGTGCCCAACAGTCCAGTGGAGCAAGCTAATCCATTAGGCTGCCAGTACGCTTCTTCAGAAGTGCTTGTCAGATGGTTGAATACCCCCCCCCCCCCTTCCCCTCCCCCCCGGCAATTGTTTCTGTCATCGAGTTCAACACTGTGAAACTCTTGTAGGTGAGTCTGAGGTATCTGAAAATGTGTGCACATACGCGACATCCAGTAGCACAGAGTTGCTGACTTTGCAAACTGTGGAGATGAAAAAGCTGTCAATTCCATGTCTAAGCAGTTTGTCCCATCTTGGACATCATATGAACAGTTTTGTTAATGGCAGACGCATCTGTGAAATTCGTTAGGGATAGTTACACCCTTTCAGTGAACCCACAAGAAAGTCGTATTTCCTTTGTGAAAATCCCTGATTATCATCCAAGACATGCAAATCAATTTTGTTGAGGAAATTTAGTCCTCTCTACCTTTTTCATTTAAAAACTGCTGATGTGCGTCCTTGCATGTGTAACCACCAACCTCGGGTCTCACGGGGTCTTCAATGCCCACCACGCAGACACAGGTCAGTCCACTGAGGATTTCGTTTTCATTGTCCCAGTCAGGCTCACCCTCAGAGGCAGGGAAATCTCTGTATCCAAGGCAGATGGTCCTCAGGCCCTCTGAGGCCATGGGCTCGATCACTTTCTTGACCATGTCATCTCTATCCCGAGGGCGAAACACCTTGGACTCACCATTTGCTGTCAGTATTTTAAAGCACCTGGAAGGTGAAAAGGGGATATATTAATATAGAAGTGTAGACATAAGGGTAAAAGTGTAAAATATCCAGAGGAAGAAAAGCATTAATAGAGATGTAGTTGAGAAATGTGGATGAAGACGGAGATAAGGACTGAATTATAAATGGAGAAAATAATTTAGATAAGATAAAGGGCTAAGGCCAGAGGAGAAGACAAAGCATTTGAATGGTGAGCTGCAGTAGTAAGAACTCACACTAAGCCCTCTGTGGGTTAAAAAGAAGCCTGCTTGGTTAAGAGGCTTACAGAGTTGTTACCGGCTCATTTTCTCAGCGCCTGTTTTTAAGTCGCAAAGTAAGGGGCTTGGGTGGGATGCACTTGAACTTCTTAGCTGCTTAAGCCATTACACATATCATTTACAGCAAAGTCTGGCCAACTGGAACAAGTAAAAATCTTCCATGCAGTAGAATCATCTACGTGGACGGAGGTGTTCACACTTCATACATTCAGTCCCTTCAGTATAAAATTCCAGGTGAAACACATAAAAATAAACCATATAATTCAATATATAAAACATGCAAAGTGAACACCAAAGACGAAAACTGTTTTCTTACTTTTTTAGGAGAATCTCAGAAGCTCCTTTGCTGAACATACGGTAGCTGCCATCAGCCATCTTCAACACAGTGCTCATAGACTTGCGAACTGAGTTGAAGGTGTAGACTTTGTACAGTTTCTCTTCAGGGATCTCCATGCGAATAGCCTGGTAGTCACGCTTCAGGTCATTAGAAAAGCCAAGCAAGGCACATTCGGTCTTGTTACCCACCTGCCGTGGCAGGCCCCCTTCTTTTTCTGGAGGCTGAAGGGAGAAAGTGGCAAGACAGCAAGTAAGGCAATATTCATGGTGACATATACACGTATATTAGAGTAACGTTTCTTTTCTCTGGCCTACCATGATCTTAGTAGTGTAGGCGCAATTGACTGCGATGCCCAGAATCAGGATGTCTAAAACGGAGGAGGGGATGTTCTCTGGTTCGGGGACCTTCTTGTAGTGTTTCTCGGCGATGAAGGCTTGCACCACAGTCATGCGGTTCATGGTGAGCGTGCCAGTCTTGTCAGAGCAGATGGCGGTAGCGTTGCCCATCGTCTCACACGCGTCCAAGTGACGCACCAGGTTGTTATCTTTCATCATTTTCTGTAGAAAGAGAAAACAGGGTATCAAATGATTAAACACAACTACATTCAGTGTGACTAAGCAGAAATGGAACAGTGCAATTTCTGTGCTAGACAATCTTAACTTTTGGACCAAAGAAATGTGTGTAAAGGCCACAATATTGAAATTAATAGCTCCTTGATTGGATAAAGCCCTCTATTGGCTAAGAACTTCAGCACAGGGGATCAAAGCTTGGCTTTAGAGTATCAGTTAGCCAAGTCTCCTTGTCTTAACAGCTTGGGCTGCTAGTTTTAATAGGCTAAAGGGTAAGCTGGTCAGCACTGGGCACAGATCACTTGGCTAGGAGGTCTTACCTTAACGGAGTATGCCAAGGAGATTGTTACGGCCAGGGGCAAACCTTCGGGAACCGCTACCACCAGGACAGTGACGCCAATGATGAAGAATTTCACAAAAAATTGGATGTAAATGGGTGTGCAATCCTTGACCCAGGGCAGATTCTGGATCCAGAAGGTGTCTACTACAAACAGCACCACCAGGATAATAACAGTGATGGCTGACATAACCAGTCCTGAGGGGAATGAGAGAATGAGAAAGAGGATTTACACAAATGTTACTTATAATAGAGTGATTCTGAATAGAAAACATTATAGAATGCATCAGATTTGTATGTTTTATAATCTACCGCATGTCAGCATCATGTTTTGGTCCAACTCACCTGCTTTGCCAATTTGTACAGCTAGTTTGGTCAGTTTACCCTGGAGAACAGACTTCTCTTTTTTTGGCAGGCTGGATTTCTTCTTCTCCTCTGTTTCTCCTCCTTCATCACTGTTCAGAGGCTGCATTTCCATTGCAGCACCATCCTGTGCTTTAGCTGCAGCAAAGAATAAGAAAAAAGTTGTTAAATGAAATGACCTCGATAGTTACACTCTGGTGTGGACCATCACATTTTAGTGGGTTCAGGGGACTTGTACACAATTTGATTTGTATTCAAAGCAACATTGTGTTCAGTGCCTTCATATTTTAACAGAATACAGGATTTATGGGAAGAGCACATGTCTGAAAGGAAAATGATTCATGATCAAACCAGTCTAGCAGTTGTAACAAATCAGCATTTGCCAAAGAACACAGAAGAGCTGCGTTCTTCAATCAGGCAGTGAATGAAGCCTATTTAGATTTGCCTATTTGCTTAAATTTGCAAGACCTGAAATTGAAACTCTGCTGTTATGCCAGTGAATGAATCAACGTTATGCGGTCAAATAACAAATTGCCCGCATTTTATTTAAATAATTTAACCTTGAAAGATTTCTCTATTTCCTCTTAGGGTAACGAAAAACATATAGATAAACAGGGTTTAACTGGATTTTATCTTGGCATCATTTGATTTTCTGATTTAGCAGGTAAAAGTCACAGCACGCTGCTTCAGAAAAGAATGATTAAAGTACCGTATTATGCAAATGTGTGTAAAACAACAGAGCACTATATTTCAAAATAGCATATTAAATGAAAAGTGACTACCAAGAGAAGAGCTGTCACATCAATCAAACATTTTTGCATGCTTTTTTTGCTTCCCTTTTATCCATGGAACTTGGGAAATGTCACTGTAATTATGTTTGCAGTGATCTGACTTCACATTAATTAGCTGACAGATTTGGAGCTTTAATTACCAAACTCCCACCTAGAGATTTAAGGAACAGGTTAACTAGCTAGCAGCATTGAGATCTGTCTGAGGAATCACCTCCTCCTTCGACAGCAGCCACAGCAGTTGTTGCCAGTTAAATTCCCATAAATCTCTTCCTCAACATCCCTCTGGACCCCCCTCCCTCGCATGTAGAATTGACGGGAATCCCAAACCCACATCTAACCAGGTAACCTTGGAGACGCAAAGCCTCTAATGGCAAAGGAGTAAGGAGAGGCAGCCGGCAGGCCAGCAGGGGCTGGTCTCTGCCGTGTCACTCACCACGATAAAATCATTTGTAGCTCTGCCGGGCTCTACTGCTGCTGCCACAGGACTAACAAATCTTTTCCATCTCTCACTTATTATAACTTTTGCTGGTATTACCACCATGCACTATTTTGGGCGTTGTGTAATTTCTGTTTTTTGTAAGCATTGGTAGCATTGTCCCATTTGTCAATGCTAAAAGCTCCATTTACTATAATATGGACAGCAGCATGGTATTGTGTGTGAATGTATGTAGCAGGAAGAGGAGGGGCATTAACACTGGGCAACTGCAGCTGCTGTGGACTGGCTTGTTCTGCACTTACATGGCCTGTGTAATCTCAGTCTAAAGGATTACTGTTGATTCCTGGCAGGCAGAGGGAATCTGTGCACCAGGGGCTAGTGCCAGGGTTGTGGTCACAGACCCAAGCACTACTGATCATAGTGTCCCAGCAGGACTACAATCCCGGCTAGCTGGCCGAGTTACCACTAAACAGCCTCATTATCATTGTTGTCAGTCTGAAATTGCACCAGAGCAAATCTTACAGTTTGACTCTGAATAGTTGAGATTGGGACATCAATAGAAATCAAATTGTGGGAGCCTGAGGGAGAGAAAGATGGGTGGGAAAGCAGATGTTCTGGCCCCAGAATTGTTGCACGGCTTTAATCCCCTCACCACTAATCGCTATAACTGGATTCAGTAGCACCTGCTGCTCAAAGCGCAATGTGCAGGGAAGGACGAGAAAAGAGGAGACAGAGACAGAAGGGATGGCTAGACAGTACAATGGATAGGCAAGAACAGCCAGTACTAGTAGGTATACATTGACATGGGGCCATGCAAAAATATGCAACTCCTCATTTCTTGCATAAAACCACTGCAGGCAATTATTAGCAACTTGAGACTTTAACCTACATTCAATGTTGTTAAATGGGGAGGGAGATACTGATAAAGCTACACAAGGCAGCTATAAGGCAATTATATGGTTCTGTGTGTGTGTGTGTGTGTGTGTGTGTGTGTGTGTGT
>JAPMOB010239399.1:0-19576 GCA_029875015.1 Lepomis gibbosus | reverse complement strand
CCCGTACATCCATCCACCTCGTCCACCTTGGATGTCTTAATGAGTCCACTCCCTTCTCTGTGAATTATTTACCACTTCTTTTATTCTACCATTCCCATTGTGTCTTAAGGGGAAAAACATAAATAAATAAATCACACCAGAGGTAGCTTCTTTTGCAGTCTTGGCAATAGGAGGGATGACTGTGTGCGTGTTTATTGGTGTACAAAGGAGAGAGAGAGGGAGAATAGAGATTGGTAGAGGACTTTGGGAATCTTGTTCTTGTTTTAACTGTCGGTTGGATACATCTGTAAATTATTTCACCTTATAAATCTTTGAGTAACTTAAAGACTTTCTGCCAAGTCAGAGTGTTTGTATGTGTATGTGTAGATAAGTATGTGTAGATAATATAGATGTGAAGACATCCTGTATTTGTACTTAGACTTGAATGTGTGTGAATATGTATGTATGTGTGTGTGTTTGAGGGATGGCCTGTCCCGCATGTTCTAGCAAATGAACGTGCGTACGTGCATGTGCATATGTAAGTGATACCGCAAACCTAGTGTCCATGTGTGTGAATAACTGAATTTGTATGTACAAGGGGGATGCTGTGTGGAGACCATGTTGTCATGGCAACCAGGATATAGAGCGAGCAAGAGAAAGTGGGCGGTTGCCCTCACTGCTCCTCTGACAACCTTTATTTTCTCCCGCTTTGCGTCACTCCAATATTAACCTCTAACCCTTGACAGAACGAAGGGGGATGGGGGTGGTGGGTGGGTGGGGTCCTGTCTTTGAAAAAGAAAACGAGGAAAATATGGCGTGCATTACATCGCTGGATTTGACACTAGTGGGAGTAGCAAAGTATCTAACACCCAAGCTTATGCTAATAGTGGGATTGATCAATGTGTTCCCTGTGTACCCTGATGTCAGATAAGCTGTAGCTCTGCAGCTTTTTTCGGCTGGTAAATTTCCATTTGGAGTTGACCATGGATCATCTGCCCTGAAACACGTGTTACTAGGCCTTTAAAACAAAGAGTACCGGCATGAGAGAGATATTGGTTTCCCTCTGTGCTGTGAAGCCCCTTTTCCATTATAGTTGCAAATACTGAATTAGTAAGCCATGTTGCCTATTGTTCAAGCCAAGAGTGCTACCACAGCAGTTTATGAAATTGATGGAGAGAAAAGATTTTGAGTGTAGAAAGAAGAAGGAGAGGAGAGGAGGAGGGACAAGGAAATGTACTGTGAAAAGTGATCGGAGGGGAATTGAAGAAAGCTTTTAGTGTCAACTACCAAGGGGGCTGAGAGGGGGTAACGAGAAGACTGATAAAAAGGTGACAGGAAAATGGGCTCTCATCGTTCTTGGACGGTTCCTATTTTAAGGCTTGGCTTCTAAGTAGAAACACTTTGAGAAAAACGTGAGAAATTGTAAGAAATGCAATCTTCGCCACTGTGAATGACAAAAGATGTCTGTGTTTTGTGTCGGTGAATTGTGGCGGAGTGGAAACAGGTAGCCAGTATTATTTCACATGATTTGTGGTATTTTTCTACTGTAGCGACAAAGTGGGTCTGACTCTGAGACTTGTCTCACTGCAACAGGCTCATGCATTAAGTATGACCCTGCCAGAGAGGAAGAGGGGCGGCGGTGGAGGAGAGACTCAGACAGCCAAACCAAAGACACCAGGTATAGATGGACAGCGTCGGTCTGGGACCAAGCCGAATGTATGGCGAGGGGTGCGAATGAATTATGAATTTGGGTGAATTTAGGGCAAATTGTACCGACAGGAAGGAGATTTCTGTAAATAATTCACTCTGTAGGAGGACTGATCATCTACGCCCCACCAGCATCACCTTGTTTTTTAGACCTCACTTTTACTATCTCTTGACCCTTATAATCGCTCACTGCCTTTCTCTTGTAATGCCTATTAGTCCATTTGCCTTAGCAGATACTCTCTTTGTTTATCTCTAAATCACTCCTGCTTCCCCCTGTCCCTCGATCCGTCTCTTTTCAGCCTGATGTTTCTTCAGACAGACAAACCCTGGGGGAAGAGTAGGGGGCAAAGGGGGGCATGTATTCATTTATTTTTCTCCCCCCTGCCTTCCGCCCGGCATCCTCTCCCCCTACACATCTTCACAGCTGGAGGTTCTTTAATATTTAAAAGCAAGGCATGACAGGACACAAGACCTGCACACATGTTTGAACACGCACTCACACACAAACACAACACACACAAACACACACACACAAATTCAGTAGCGCAGCACATCTGATCAAAGTACAGAGAGGCTTTCAGAATTGAGAATACTTGCATGACTCACTGGGTTGAGAGATAATACACAAGACTGCATTAATCAATATAGCAACTCCTCACATGGATACATGACGATACGAAGCAAACAGTAGATGTCTCTCATGTATATGTGGGTGGTTGGCATGATGGGTATCAGAATATGATTTGACTCTTGAGGTTTTATCTAAGAGAGCCTGTTCAGCACTGGAAAGTCCTTGGCAACACCCAACATGTCTACTTAATCCTAATTACTACATTTTGCAGAGGAAGGCAGCGTGCAATTTTCTATCTAATGGATGACAAGGGGGGTATACGCCACAATGGTTTGCAGCAATTAAATTCTACTAATGAGAGCAACACTAACAGCACAACACAAAATGTTTGGGTTATTTGTGTTTTTGTTAAGCAAAACGCCTCAAAGCAGGAATTCATGAATAATTGAAGACATTGCAAAACTGGCTTAATCAATTTGGCTGCTTTGATACGTGGCCTGTTGGCGGCTAATTTTCTGCAGTCAGGCTTTCTTTTGGAAAAAAGAAATGGCCACGCCCTCAAAGCTCAACACAGCGCTGCTCACTCTGCTATCTCCCTGTGATTGAACGACTTCTGATGGTGCCCATTGAAATCTCAGTGGTGATAATAGTTTTTAAAAGCACTCAAACACTGTGATGGGTCATCTCAGCCCAGCTGCAAGCAGCCAACCCAGGCGTGACCTTTGACCCTGTCCAATGAAGCAGGTAACAGGGCTGAGATTGGATCGCTGACAGCTGCACAGCGGACACCCTGAAGAAGTGAAATCAGGCATCTGCTTCCATGTCATTCTCTCTCACCCCTGCGATAATGGAGCGCCACGAGGACTCCATGCCGTACACACTGCCAGGTTGTCAGGCCACATCAGTATGTGCTATCAACATGTTTGGGTGGCTTAGCCTCATTAAATGGCAATCTCCCATGCCACCTCCCACTCCCTCTCTCTTTCTGTCTGTCTTAGCCTTTCACTCTCACACACAACAGTCCCTCCTTTGCACACCCCTCCCAACCCATTATAGTGTTCCTCTTTACTGCTCCTACTCAACCTGATTGGAATATTCTTCGGCAAGGTCTACCTCCTACTGACTGGAGCCCACTGGACCCTGCCTTTTTGTCTGTCTAATTTCTTCTGTCAGTCCACTCGAGGTGTGTGTGTTTGTCTGTCTGCCTTCTTTTCTGTTGGTCCATCGATGCATTACAAGTTTCTTTGTATGTGTGTATTAGCCACGAGTGTGTCTCTGAGTGTGTGCCAACTTGTGCACGTGCAGCACAATCCCTTGGTAAATTGTGATTGGCGGCATGACAAGCTACGGCGCGCCCACATTATTAATCAGTGTCCTGATTGCTCCACTCCACTCTTCTTCACCGTTTCTTTGAAGGGACACTGATAGGCAAGCTCCCACCTTAGATCACATTAACACCAGTGCTAATACCCTGACTGGCTGCACTTCATTCATCTGCCTCTAATGGCATTTTGGAGAGGCCGGTTTAAGACCGGAACGCTGTAATTGGTCCCCTGCCTCCATAGAACAACTACTAAAGCCACTGACAGAAGGACGGGAAAAGAAAAGAAGAACAAGGACGGACAAGAAGAAAATGAACAAATGTTGCAAACTGATTGGAGGAGCTTGCACATGTGTGTATGTATGCAAGTGGATGGATAGGATTAGCGTCACAGCTGTCACCCTTTGTCATCCCTCATCACCCCCTCCTTCCACATCCCTCCTCTCCTCCCATCACCTCTCGCCCTCCCTCCTTCATTCTGCCTCTCTCCTCCCTCACCTTCACTTCTCCCTCTCCTCTGCTCTCCTCCTCAAACCCACTTTTCCTCTTTACCGTCTCTTTAAAGTCCTCCACCCTCTTCACCCCTCCTTCCTCTTGCTCTCTGTGTGCTAGTTGTGCCATTCTTCTAACACGGCAAGCACGTTGGTGTAATGGCTCATTTAATCCTAATGCTGTTATTTTAAACTGCCTTATTAAGGGCTCAGCACTTGTTTGGTCTTTAATTTAATCTAATGTGGCTTTGTTGATGTAGACAAATCTTAAATTCCTGTTTTTCTTTTAAGATATTGTTTAATAGGCGTTCTCACTGAATGTCATGGAAATATCCACAGTAATTAACTGGCCAACCATTACCCACTAGATAAAAGAAAATCACCACTCTCCCTTCTCTTCTCACTCTCCACTCCTCTCCATCATCTCCATCTCCTCTCCTGTCTGACCTTCCCCCTCTCACCAAGGTCACCCATCACTCCGCTGTGGCACTGCCAACAAACAGCAGCGTGCGGAGCCAACACTCTTTCCGTCAGGCTGCCATTACGGCAGAGCTGCCAAACAAGAACCTCTCTCTATTATCGCCATTTTCCTTTGTCTCATATGTACGTCTTAATCATGGTGTGCTATAACAGTTCTTTGTGTGTGATACTGAGTAGTGTAAACAGTCAGCGGGCTGCGCCACGTGGTGCCGCGGGGGAGGACAGCCCGCATGTTGTGGTGAGGACCAGATCCAAGGGTACAGATGGAGAACGGATAGACTACTAGCAGGGGTGGCTTGCCTCACTCACCACGACTGATAGCATCTTTATCGCACACTTATCACAGCACTATCACCCAAGCACACTACATACTGTTCGGTTCGTGCAGTGTAGCCCAAACCAGTCAACCTAATTATTAACTATTTGTTTGTCTGTCTTGAGGTTTATTTGATTTGACACTTCATCAATCTGCATTTGTCTGTCCACAGCCCATCTGGGAGTCTGGGAGACTCTGGTCAGGTTCTTGTTGTGGTATTCTGTCCATCTGTCCTGCTGACTGGCCCTTCCATATGGGCCACTGGTCATGTAATGAACCAAATGGAGATTTTTTTGTTGTTGTTGCAGGAACAGGTTCAGAGATAGGCACTGTTTTTTGTTGGGATGTATACTGTTGAATCTTGATTGGTGGGTTAACTCCGTGACTCAGTCTGTGTATAGGTTTGACCACATGGTGCAGTGTAATTTTTCTCCCATTCTGACACATGGCCCCACTCTGCCCCTCCCTCTTGTCCTCCCCTCACCTCCCCCCTCTCCTTTATCTTTCACAGAGGAGACCAGCAGGAGGGCGTGGACCTGACTTTAAAGAAAAGAGAGTGAAAAGGAGAGAGGAGGAGAAAAAAGAGTGAAGACAAGACCAAAGACGTAGGAGGCAAAGCCGAGGCCTCCTGGAAAAGAAACAAAGCCTCCACACTCGCTCTGCACAAGTGTGTGTGTGGTGGAGGTTGCCCTCTGTGTGCATTTTACAGTACGTGTGTGTGAGCAGGTGGAACTTTGATGGGACAGTGAGCAATGCCTCACACGCAGCGACAGCAGGTTGGCAGTAGGGGGCAGCGCTCCTCCTGCCTCCTCCCCCTTCTCCTCCTCCTTCTCTCCTTTGCTGCCCAGCCCAGCCAAGCAGCCATAAACATACCCTCCAACTGTGAGTACAGATACCATATCGCACCATTCATAACAATGGTAGCTGAATGCCGCCATGAGGTTCAAAGATCTATTTGTTGTGTTAATTACATTGTTGATTCATCAAAGCATGCTAATAATGATCTTTCATCATGATTAATTAGTGCAAATGAGCTGAATGAACATGTGTTTCTCTTTCAGTAACCTCAATATTTAGGGTTGGATTGCACCATTTATGCTTGAAATACTACCCTGTCTGGGTTTTTATATGTTAGCACTCATCTGTGCCTGTGGTGTGTCTAATTACTTTGTAATTGATCCCCTCATACTGCAATGATTAGTCCAACTATTGATCTGGTTTCCTTGGGCAATCCAGAATCGCATTGGGGAGTAATTTAATCAACAATTGAGTTATACAACAAAAAATCCAACAAGATTTTTTCTCACTCGCTCTCATTTCTTCCTCCTCCTCCTCGATGCAATATGTGGGCTTTAGAAATACAGCTGAGCTTGTGGCCCTGCAGGGAAATTGATCTTCATCTCCTCTGCGGCTGCCGGCCTGTCCACAGTGCTCCAATGGAGGGAGAGAATATTGTTTCCACTGCTGCTTTTGTTGTTCACTCTTTATCTAAGACTACTTGCAATGAGTCACAAGTCCTTCACCACCCACACAAGCTTCAAAAGTGTTTGTAGAAATACGTATATGCCCTAAATGTTGATGAAATGCAGTAAATCTCCCAATCTAATTCCCGAAGGAGTGAGCTGACACCGAGGTGAGAGGGCCGAGGATGATGAGAAGGAGGAAGGAGGAGCAGGTCAAAGATTGTAAAAGGTCAAGGTGTCCCCTGCCTTTCAATTAGGGAGCCTCTGGCATGTCAATGAGAGTCACAGAGGCAGTGATCAGGATCAATAACGGAGATGTGTTAGAATCTGTGTCAAGAAGGCCGAGGTTAAAAGCTACGCTTCATTACAGGAGACATTACACTGCTTTATCATCCGTTTATCATAATTGTTGTTCAGTTATTGGTGAAACCCAATCTATCTAGCTATCTGTTTTTCAGTCTCTCTTTCTCCTTCTTGTTTACTCTAACTAAAATGTTTTTCCCTCTTTGCTGTTTCTCTGACTGCCACTGTGGACTAACAGACCACATGAGTGATCGTAAGTGCTATTTACTTTCCCTGACGTCTATCTGTCTTAATGCAGGTTCTGGCAAAGCTTATTGTAAACACTTATGGCAGAAAGGTTAGCTTTCATCGAGCACACAGTAAAACGCGTTGCTCTGTGCTGCACAATAATGAATCATGGCATTAGTGTGCATTTGCAGCATTATACTTTTCTGTGTGTCCGTGTTTATGGATCTGTTTCGGTGCGTGTGTGTATGTGAGGATGTGTGTGTGTTATAAGGTGAGCCAGTTTCTCTGTGCCTTTTTTTCTCTTATGTGGGTGTGTGTTTAGCCTAACTGGCTCACAATTGGTGAGATCCCTGTAGGGGCAGGGAGGAGAAGGTGTGAGGAGCTGCTGTCTGTAAGGAGGCAGCAGGGATGTCAGATCAAAGACACGGGAAAATAAAGAGGAGTTAAAGCACTAAGCACCGGCTCCTCTCCTCCTCCTCTGCCAATAATGGAGCAGCCCCCGCAGCCCAAACTTCAATCTGATCAGCTGAGGAAATGGGCTTATTTCCTCTATCAGTGGGAATTCTTTCATTAAATTCCTTCACTCTCCCTATCCGTCTCTTTCTGAATCTCTGTGTTTCCCCTCCGTTTTTTTTTTCTCTATCTCCATCTCCCTTTGCTCTGTTTTTCTGTTGCTATGCGTGCGCTCTCTCTTTGCTGCACTCCATCTCCCCTGTCCACTCAGCTCTCCATCTCCACCACTTTCTATTCATCTAGCGCGGCCTCCCCCCCGTGTCCTCCTTTACCAATTTACCTACATAATGTAAATTCATCCCAGGCTCTGTCCCTTTCCCTTTAAGTCAAATTAAAGGCTTGACCAACAAGTATCGCGCTGTGACCTCTATTCATCTGCAAGCAACCTATGTGTATAGTTACTGAAGCTATGTGGAGAAAAAGATTTAAATTTCTGTCTGTAAGTATTGAAAAGCAGCACATAAAAAAGCGACATGGGCCATAAACCATGTGGGAGAATCAAACATGCTGGTTCAATACAGTAGTCACACCAAACCCCAGCATGTTGGTTTTTATGAGTCTGTTATCGAGGCTCCGCTTTATGGCTGTTGCTTTATGGCTGTTATGGACAGTGGTGACAGAGAAAGAGAAACCTCTTCTGGCGGTCATTACTTTTTTCCCTTGAAATCCTTGCTTCATTTCCCCACAGACCCTTTCCCTCCCTCTCTCCCTTTCTCTCAGCCTCACAGGGAGCACTGTGTGCGCATATATCTCTTTTACATTAACTCTTCCTCTTACATTTTGCTGTATCAATATCCTCTCATCTCAACCAATTTTCTCTGCCTGCTCTCTTACGCTCACTATTTTCCTCGGCTTACATTTCATCTCTTCCTCTGAGGAGTCATATTAAGTGATATTGACTGAATATACTTATCGGCAGCTGTTAAGCTATGAAAATGAGTGGTATCTTTGGTTATTCTGTGCTCTTTGCTAAGCCGTTACCAGTAACCATAGAGATGTGTGTGTTGTTAAAGGGTGATATATGTGTGTGTCATAGCTGGAGTTATTACAGCAGAATGCAGAATGAAAGGAGGTCATGTGAAGATGAGTGTGTCTCTGTCTATTTAAGCCGTATAGGTGGGTAAAAGCACATGCATGCCTGCTGTATAACTGATATTGTGACAGCACTGTCTCTGTTTTTGTTCCTTTCAGTCAAGAGGCCTCCAGTGATAACCACGCAGCCGGAGTCGGTCACCGTCTTTAGTGTTGAAGACCTCGTCATGAGCTGTGAAGCTTCCGGCAACCCTTCACCCATGTTAGTCAGCAGACACAGACACATCCACAAAAACACATAAAGTCTAAAGATGCTATATTAGTCATGGAGAGGTCTAGCCACTGGTTATCGTTTTAGACAACTGAGAACAGTGACCTTCCCTCTCCTTGTTCAGCTGACATTTACGTATTAGTATTACATGAGAGCACAGCTTCTCCCAGTCAGATTTCTCATTTCAACAAGGGATAAATGTCATTAAGCCCTCAAGCAATCTTTTCAGAGTGTCTTAGCTGCTCTGAAGTGGAAAACTGCTCCAATTGCCAAGGAAAAGATGAATATCGCAATTACACAGCACAAGCTCACGAGTCCCATTGGGGGCATCTCGTGTAAATTTTTGCAGCAAATTCATGTGACATAAAAGGACATCTTGTGTGTATTAAAAAACTTGTTTCAAAGGGATGAAAATGATTTTTTAAACTTTCATATTTGACTGAACAGCAAATCAGTGTTACTGATTATCTTGTGCTTTGCTAAAGTTTCCGATGGACGAAGGACGGAGAGGAGTTTGACCCGGGCAGTGACCCAGAGCTGAAGGTTACTGAACGCTCTGGCTCATCCGCATTCTACACACTTAGTAATACTATGGACACCCTGAAGCAGTACCAAGGCAAATACGTCTGCTACGCATCCAATGAGTTGGGGACAGCCGTCTCTAACGAGGCCATACTCAACACTGATGGTAAGAAAAGACTGATGGCGGGTAAATCCTGAAGCCACCTCTGACCCGTTATTGAGACAGAGTCAATACATCGTGACAGTTGATCATTTAAATATTCAAATTCTATCATGCTCAGTGAGTGTTTGCTGATTTAAAATCATTTGGCTTTAGCCTTGAGAGATGAATAACGCCGTGTGATATAATCAAACGTTCTCTGATTTGTTTCCAGACAAACCATACATGTCTTTTATAGATGTCATTTTCAGTGTTAGTGCTCCTGTAAATATCTCCAGAGTCCAGATTAGAGGCGAGCTGTGTTGTGGTTGTTGGTTTTATCATCAATAACGGAGCGATATACAAAGCTGTGAACAGTGCCAGCGTATAAACCTTTACCTTGCCCTGCTTTATAGAGAGCTCATTTGTTAACAGATGGGGACTCACACCGTGAGCTCCCAGTACCGGCACCCAGAACATAATGATATGTAATAACATGAAAATCAGCATATAGTCACTTACACACAAGTGCATATACACACAGACGGGCCCCTGGGCAAAAGTAAAGAGCACCTCTGTATCCATCCACCTGTGTGACTGGCTTTCTCCTGGGCTACCTCCTTCCTTCACAGTTTCCCTGACAACGGTTTCCCCAGAAACGCTCTTGAGTTGATGTCATGTGAAGCACTCCTCAGTAGCTCCTGTGGGGTTATCAACAATGAGCAGAGGGGAGGAGGGAGAGCAAACACACATGACTCACAAAATCACGTCATTCTACTTCTGCAAGACAAAAGACGACCCAGCGCCTTCTCCGAACACACAAATCCTAAAAGTTCCTCCAGTGGGGATTTACACAGTAAATGTGTGGACAGGTGGTTATGTACTTGTGTGTATCTACGCAGACTAACAGGTGTGTGCTTTTCCTCAATTGTCTCCCTTTAGCTCCCCCCTCCCAGCAGAAAGAAAAAAAGGTAAATGTGAAGGCTGAAGAGGGTAACAGTATGGTTCTGAAGTGTAACCCCCCGCAGAGCTCTATGGAGCCTATCATTCACTGGATGGATTGGCGTGAGTACATTACCTTTCCATTTTGCCTTCCATTACATCTTTTCTGTCTCCTCAATAAATCTGGCACATTGACTATATACAGTATCTGCCCTTTTGTTGCCCACTTTTATTTCATCATAGAGAGATAGTTGATTATTTATTTCTGAAACAATGCCACCTTTTTTCTTTCTCAATGCCCAGAATATCCTTTCGTGCATTTTTCCTAACCCTGGAGGTTTTAAAAAAAAATGTCTAGGCTATTCTTAACCTTATTCTCCAACATCTCTTTGCATTACTTTCTCTCACTATTCCTCTCACTATTTTATTCTGCTATTAAGCTTCTCTGTCTCTCTCCCTTGTTCCTCATTTTTATGCTGTCTTTATCTGTTATCATTTTCTCTCCTTCTCTCTTTCTCATTTCCTCTCTCCCCCTCTCTACAGGACTACACCATATCCAGCTAAGTGATCGGGTGGTGGTGGGAAAGGATGGTAACCTGTACTTTGCCCATTTGACAACTGAGGACAGCAGGAATGACTACACCTGCAATGTCCAGTACCTGACAACACGCACCATTCTAGCAAAGGAACCCATCACTCTGACTGTCAACCCCTGTGAGTTTTACTCCGGATCAACTCATATAAACTGATCTGACCTGAACTGAATTCCAGAAATCCATCTGTAGGCTAAGACTTCTTTTGACCCTATGATGGTGCTAGATGAGGCTATTACCAAAGTTATTACCAGTTATCCTGAGGGGAATATGCGTACCATATTTCATGGCAATTCATCACATAGCTGCTGAAACATTTCTCTCAAAGCTTCAAATGTCAACCTTATGGTGGCACTAAAAGAAAAGTCAGAGGATCACGATATTCATTAAGATTAATTTTCTGGGAACCACTGATGTTTGTAACATATTTCATGATAATCCATCCAAAAGTTGTTGACATATTTTAGTCTGAACCAAAGCAGAGGATAGACCAACATTGCTATCCCTGGAGCCATGATGCCAGCATATGAGTTTTGCAATGTGGGTCAAATTAACCTATAAGTTCAAGTTTACGGTGTTCTTAAGACCTACATTTTGTTTTGCAAAGTATAGTAATTCTGAAAAAAAGGATTTACAGTAACATTGCTTAAAATTCTATCTTCTTACTTGAGGGAAAGAGAAAAATACTGTATAGGTCTGGATATCAAATTGGCACATGCAGTATGATAAATAGTCAGTGCGACAATGTATTGACAACCACTGAGACTCCATTGTTAAACCAAAGTCATCTCACCGTCATGTCGTGGCATGTTGTGCTGACCAAAGCAGTACCATGTCCAGTAGATTGTCCCAGAGTCAGCAGGGGGTCCATCAAATCCTCAGCCCAGTGGTAATGAAATGCAGCTCACACTGAGACGTGGCTACCAGCATCTGTGGCCCAACTAGAGGTCAGAAAAATGAGCACATGTTAACATGAGACCCGTGTGTGTGTGTGTGTGTGTAGAAAATGTGTATGATGATGTAGTGTTGGAAAGTCTTCTCCACACGATTCCACACCCTGCCTCTGTGTGTGCGTGCGTGTGTGAGTGTCAAAGTGGCTGCTGTGTCAGCAGCACTCAATTTGAAAATTACCCATACATATGTATGAATCTTTGTCTTTGTGTTTCCACTCCTCTTTCTCCAGCCAACTCCGTACTGCGGAACAGGAGGCCCCACATGATGAGACCTTCTGGAAGCCACAGCACTTACCATGCCCTCAAGGGCCAGATCTTGGAACTTGAGTGCATCGTCCAAGGCCTGTGAGTTTCTGTGTGCGTGCGTGTGTGTGTGTGTTTCTATCCCCATCAATCAGAAAACGTGACCCACTCCTGTTAATCAATCTTTCCTGCATCTCATCCATCTCTCTCCCCACCTCCTACCTCCCTACACTCTTTTCATTCCTTTTTGTGTCTTTCACTGACTCTGTTTCTTGCTGGCTTTTCATTTTCACATGGTTCTTCTCTTTACACTGTGCATGTCTCTTTCTCTCCTTCACGGCCATCTCCATTTTATGTCCATGTTCACCTCACTTTTACTTTCTTGCGTCCCTCCATCTACAATCTTCCAATTCCATCTCTCCTCCTCCTCAGTCCAACTCCCAAAGTGTCGTGGCTCAGGAAGGATGGTGAGCTGTCTGAATCTCGGACCACTAAAGATCTCTTCGACCGCCGCCTGCGCTTCACCGATATCAGTGAGAGCGACGGTGGCGAGTACCAGTGTATAGCTGAGAACTCCCAAGGGAAGATCGCGCACACTTACACTGTGACTGTGGAAGGTACGTAACACATATATGCTATATTGCACTTGAAATAAGAATGATTTGAGCTTGTGCTGTGATTTTACAATATAATGGTAATTACAATAATCCAGTTTCCCAGTTGATCACATTACTGAATCTTGTATTCATGAAGTTTATCCGAGTGTAAGCTAAGTAACACAATTACTAACTAATATCACCAGTTACGCAGTGAGGGAATTTCTTTAACTTTGTTCTTGATGAAGGTTCAAAACGTACTAAGTAGGATTGCACTTGACAGGTTGCATCAGTACTGTCTTGTGTAAAGGATTGAATGTAATGTTTTGCTTGTACTGTACTGTAGGTAATCAATGTATTCTGTCCGTTGTAGCGGCTCCCTACTGGACCAAGAAGCCAGTCAGTCAGTTGTATGCCCGAGGTGAGACTGTCAGACTAGATTGCCAGGCGGACGGCATCCCCCCTCCAACCATCAGTTGGACCATCAACGGGACCCCCCTCTCAGGTGAGTGCATAGACTCACCTGCAAATGCATATCACAACACACAATCTCGAAAGCTGCGCGTGTGCTGACTGTGTCTGTTTTTAAACAGCAACTGACAAGGACTCCAGACGCACTCTGACCACAAGCGGATCTGTAATCTTAGAGGATGTCAACTTTGGCGACACTGCCATCTATCAGTGTCGGGCCTCCAACAAGCATGGGACCGTCCTCACCAACACCAACGTCTATGTCATTGGTGAATGTCTGCTTTGTTCATGTCACTTATTTAACAGAGTATTGTGCGTGTATGTCTGTGTGTTTCTCATTTCTCTTTGTGTGTGTTGTTACAGAGCTGTCTCCCCAGATCCTCACTGAGGATGGGATTACATACACATTTACAGAGGGCATGAAGGCTGTCCTGCAATGTGAGACATTTGGCTCTCCTAAACCTAAAGTCATATGGTGAGGCACATAACCACCTTATTCTGTTCCATTGTGTTCTATTGCATTGCATTGTATTGCAGATTTTAACATTAACACATTGCACAGAGGTGATATTGTTGCGTAGGTAGCTCTTCATATGCATAAAGTAACTGCCAAATGCTGTTACATCTGGGCTGTAGCTACTTGATTTTGTCAGCGTGGCAGGTATCCAACAAGGGTTTGTTATAATAGGCAAATTGGTAATTGAAATGGTGAATTCAAAAAAAGGTTTATTTCTTACTCTGCTTGCCAAGATTCTAATGTGTGTTTTTGTGTACGTGTGTGCGTCTTTTCCAGGGAGCGCGGCAGCAGCTCCTCCCTTCTGGCAGATCCCAGAGTCAACCTGCTTACCAACGGGGGGCTTGAGATCTCTAATGTCACCCACAACGACTTGGACATCTACACCTGCTCTGTGCAGAACACCAACTTGTCTGTCAGTGCCATGCTGGAAGTGCTCAGTGAGTGAGGCTCACACATGCACACACACACACACACACAAACACAGTGCCTCTTAGCAGCTCATGTTATTTGTTCCTCCTACAGCTTGTCTCAGCATTGTATGTTTCCTTACTTTCTCCTCCAGACAGGACAGTGATCCTGTCACCTCCCCAGGCTCTGAAGGTGCAGCCTGGAAACACAGCAACCTTCACATGTCAGGCCCTTGTGGACCTCAAACTCGACTCTCCACAAATCCAGTGGAGAAAGAACAATCAGAAGCTCTTTGAGTCCCCTAGTGACAAAAAGTAAGTCTAAATTTTATACATTAAAGACTTAACAATAACAAAGATAATGTTAGAAAATACTGACAGGATGACCATAAAGTTAAAAGGAGGGGGAAGATGAGGATAACAATGATGACCATATTTCCTCAGATACACAGTTGAAGGACCAGACCTGATAATAGCTAATGTGGGACCACACGATGAGGGAGTGTACACCTGTCAGGTCATAACTAGTCTGGACACGGCTGAAGTCAACAGCACCCTCACGTTATGTGGTAAGATCACTGGTCATAAACAGTATGATTATAAACCTGCAAGTGTCACAGAGTATACTCAGTCGTAGACGATATATACAAAATTACACAGTATTTTTTAATATATTTTTCTCAAAATTGGAGACATACAGTGGTAGTGGTAACAATGTTGTTGTCCCTCTCAGATCGTCCAGACCCCCCTGTTCTCCTCCAGATCACTGATCCTAAACGCCGTGCAGTGACCCTTAGCTGGACTCCTGGAGACGACCACAACAGCCCTGTGCTAGGTTTAGTACAGACAAACACACATCACACTTCTGCACACACCTTTCCCATTTGTCCTGTTTTCCTTGTTTAATGCTAAAACAGCTTTTCTATGGATAGTAATTAGAGTACTGTTCTTCAAGGAAATGTTTAATTTATCCTGATGTGATGCTGACTTTCTCACTAGTGCCACTAAGCGAGGTTATGCACTGACACAGCGAAACACAAAACTTTTCTCTTGTCTTTAATACTCAGAGCAACACACAATATCATTTATCTCCCTCTGGCAACATGAAAGGCTGCTCTGTTTTCATTACTTGGACAGGATTATTATTTGATCTGCAGCATCACTAAGCTCAAAGTGTCTCAGTAAGACTTTATCGCCATTGAGTGTTTATTTATGTTGCTATTGCTTCGGTACTGTATACCGCCTGTCTTTTTCTAGCCATCCTTGACTCTTTCTTTCTTTCTTTCTCTGCAGAGTATGTTGTTGAGTTTGAGGACCAAGGTGCAAAAGAGATGGGCTGGGAAGTGCTGAAGAAAGTACAAGGAAACAAGGAGCGTGCTAGCCTCCCTCTGTGGCCCTACATGTCCTACCGTTTCCGGGTCATTGCTATCAATGATGTGGGCAGGAGCCATGCCAGCAAGCCATCTGAAATCCACAACACACCTGCTGAAGGTTAGAGCCAGTGTTTTATAACCACAAGTTTTCATTCTCAAATTAAACCCCAAATGACACTTGACTGTTTTTTTCCCAATAACAGCTCCTGACAATAACCCTGAAGATGTTAGGAGTGAATCCACAGACCCAGACACTCTGGTCATCGTCTGGAAGGTACATCTGTTACCTGAATGTACAATTATCTGAAAGCGCATCACACAATTGTTTAAAATGGGTTTGTGCCTTATTCGCCACTGTTTTCCCATCACTGCAGGAAATGGACAAACGGAACTTCAATGGACCTGACTTTAAGTACCGTGTGCTGTGGAGGCAAGTGGTGGGCAGCGGGCCCAACTGGCACACCAACTACACAACCGCACCGCAATTCACGGTCAATGACGTCGGCAACTTTTCTGCCTTTGAGATCAAAGTTCAGGCCGTCAATGAGAAAGGGGAGGGACCTGAGCCAGACCCTGTTATTGGCTACTCAGGAGAAGACGGTAAAAAAAACCCAGTTGCTAAGCAGTTTCTCCATCAGTACCCGTTTCTTTTACTGGGGATATTTCTGCTTGGTATTCTTTCTCACATATCACTCTCCTGTCTGTCATTGTCTCTCAGTTCCATTGAAGGCTCCAATAAATTTGGGTGTTGTGCTAATAAACAGCACTACCATCAGAGTGATCTGGGGAGCAGTAGACAGAGAGACGGTCAGAGGGCACCTGCTGGGATACAAGGTACTGATTCTGTACCTCCTCTGTTGTTTGGCCTAACATAGTCAGCCCCTGTCCTCATAAATAATACATACTTTGAGTTTACAGCAGAGGCAGCCGAATCCTAGCTTGGCAAGGGCCTCAGATTTCTCTTTAACTTCAAGGTTGTGAAGAATAGACACCATCAAAATGTATCACACTCGAGTCTCACTGGTTCTCTTTCTCTCTTTTGGGTATTTGTTGCATGTTCCATTCAACACCCAAGCTATATTTTATCCTTTGCAACTGCTTTTAGAAATTCCAATGTTAATGTTTAGCATTTCAAATGTCAACCCTAACTAACCCATGATTTCCTCTTTCATCATTTCTCTGACTGACTTTGTGGCTCCAGATCTATTTGACAAGAACTGGCTCCAGGGGCCACCACCGACACCGTAGGGCCAGGGAGCCAAAGACCACTGTGGTGGTGGAGACCGGGGCCAACGAGGAGAAGAAGGTGATCAGTGATCTAAGGCCGTACTCCCACTATGACCTGGTCGTCGCTGTATTCAACAGCAAGGGGGAGGGACCCAAATCCGAGATGATAACCTTCACGACCAATGAGGGAGGTGAGAGGAAAAATCGAGGTGAAAAAGGCAAGGCTGAAATGGGGGGAGGTGATAGCTAAAGTGGGGGAAGAGGCTTAATTACAGACAGGGAGAGACAAAGATGGAGCAAGATGGCAGGAAGGAAGAGATGGTTAGCTGTTTACAACAGAGGGAATGACAGTGATATCCAGAGAATGACTGGTTCAAGGGCAGTGAAAAGAAGGAGGGTGAAATTGATGTAGGGATAGATATTATTGAGCAGCCAGGTGTTGGGGGAATATAGGTGACAGAAGATCAAAATAGTATAATAATTCCTTTTCAGCGGAGCACATTTTAATCAGGCCTGTTTGTGTTGCTGCTAGTTCCTGGTCCTCCCACATCCCTGATGCTCGACAGCCCCTCAGAGACCGAAATGACCCTCGACTGGACAGCTCCTAGACAGCCCAATGGAGTCCTCATTGGATATCTACTGCAGTATCAACAGAGTGAGTGTCGTTTACATTCTTATCCCACAAATTAACATCGGGTACTTAAATAGGTTTGTTTAATAAGTGCTTCTGTGCTGCACCAAATGCTTCAGTGTGAATATCATCGCACTATACATTTCCAGCTAAATCAATAATGCCAGAAAAATGTCAAAAGCATAGCCTCCTAATGATGCTCATCCCTCAGTCACATGTCAACCAGAACAATGTATCGCCCATAACAATGTGTGAAGATCAAGAAGTGATTGAATGTTTTTTATGCTGTGCTGCGGTCAGTTGTGGAGACTGATGACAGCCCCATTCAGGTAGAGAAAATCGACAACGCCACGGCCACCCGCTTCACCCTGAAGGGCCTGGACCGTCACAGCCACTACCGCTTCTACCTGAGGGGGTGCACTGCTGCAGGGGACGGAGAGGCCATCATAAGGGAGGGTGCCACCACGCTGGATGGAGGTACAAAGGCGATTTACTGCGTTCTAATAATAATAATAATAATAATAATAATAATACATTTTATTTTTAATGCACTTTACATTTAAGAAAAACCTCAAAGTGCTACAATTAAGATCATAAAAGCAAGGTAAAAACATCAGTGTAAAAAGTTCTCCCCCATCACAGAGCAGACGCATAGAGGACCAGAGTGTACTAGACTGAGAATTTGATTCGTCTCTCCAAATGTCTTGCAGCACCTCCTGCCAACATCAGCCTGTCTGTGGGGGAAACCTCGGTTAACCTGAGCTGGGTGCCCAAGAAGAGACACAGGAATGTTAGCTTTCAGATCCACTACCTCAAAAAAAATGGTAATAATTTAACCTTTTAGTCCATCTTGGGAGTACACTCACAGTTCTAAATGAGGAAAAAGGAACTCAAGGTTCATGTCATGTCTCTGCAGATGGCAGTAAATGGAAGACGGAGAAGGTGAACTCCTCTCAGTCTTTCTACGAGCTCCAGGGCCTGACTCCTGGCTCTCATTATCGTCTACGCTTCACCTACAGCAACACCACCTTCAGGGAGACTGACATCGAGACAGAAGGAACAGGTGCTGTGAGCGTTCTGCCTTCACTCATCCTTTTTCCTTTCATCTTCTCTGCTTGCTCCTCTGGGCTTCCCACATCTAAATATAAAGCCTGATTCTACAGAGAGTGTCTTGCAGTTCCCTCCACTGCCTGTGAAGTGCTTTCAAAGACTTATGTAAAAAGAGAGCTTGGTTAGCCATATGAAATGATCCATTACTCGTGTTTGTTTTGGCGTATTGTGCTGTATTCTTTTGTTCCCAAGTGAAATGCCACCCTGTCAGGATGCATAATGCTCTGTCTCCTTTGCTCTAGATTTAGCTCCCTCTTTTATCTTGTTTCTCCCATCGTGTTCATCTCTTCCTCTCCTGTTGTACTTTCATCCTGTTTCCCCATTACAAAGAACTTACTCTCTCTTCTTTCCACCTCTTTTTTCTTTTCCCTCTGAAGGAGTGACGGAGATGCAGCCAAGCTTTGGAACACAGGGCTGGTTCATTGGTCTTGTGAGCGCCCTCGTGCTGCTGCTGCTGATATTGCTCATCCTCTGCTTCATCAAGAGGAGTAAAGGGGGGAAGTATTCAGGCAAGTGAAGCTCTATCATGATGAGCGCATTTATCAGTAGAGATGTTGAACTGTTTGGTGGAATGCAAAATAGTTGAACCCTTAAGCAACAATTTTTGAAGAATGTACTATGTTTCGTTCCTCCTTCTAAGTGTTTAAGAACAATACAATCTTAGACAGCTGCTGTGTCACTCTCTGCACACGCATTGTGGATAACATTGGACAGTCTGGAGCCATAAAGCTGCCTGATAATACAAATGACACTGCGGTTAAAACAGAAGGCTAGCAGTTACAGGAATGCATCAAAGTTAACAAGATTATTCTGGAAAGAAGTAGAATAAGACTCCACCATGTCTCCACTTCAAACACGTAGTAAAAAATACCTCTAAGCCTGTATATTTCTTACTGTGATAGGAAGGAAGAGGCTCTGCCCTGAAAAGGCCTGTGAAATAATAATCACAAACCACAAGAGTAACTGTAACCTGCAGGCCAATGTGTGACTGGTCATTAAGCCACTCTTAAAAAAGAGCAATCTAGACAGTTCACTAATGAACAATTATAGGCCCATATCAAATCTCCCATTTTTGAGTAAAATAATTGAAAAGGCTGTTTTCAACAGCTTAGTGCTTTCATGGCACTAAATAACTGTTTTGATGTCTTCCAGTCAGGTTTTCGACCACACCACAGCA
>JAPMOB010239397.1:0-19984 GCA_029875015.1 Lepomis gibbosus | reverse complement strand
ACAATATATATGTTATAAATATATTTAAATTCCTTTTAAAAACTCAAATGTCCCTTTTAAAAGATGTGTGGCTGATTTAAACAGTTTGTTCAAAGTGGCGCTGCAGTCTTAAAATATGTTGAAATATTGAAAAGGTCTTAAAAAGGTATTGAATTTTACTTCAAGATTCCTGTATATACCCTGAATAGAAAATTGTAAAAACGATTGTCTGATGAGTCTCGGTTCCAGCTGCAACATTTACATGGTAGGATCAGTATTTGGCATTAACAACAATGAAAGCATGGATCCATCCTGCCTTGCATCAACGGTTCATGTTGTTGGTGGTGTAATGGTGTTGGAAATAGTTTCTTGGCACACTTTGGACTCCTTAGTACCAATTGAGCATCGTTTAAACGCCACAGCCTACCTGAGTATTATTGCTGACCATGTCCATCTCTCTATGACCCCATCTTCTGATGGCTACTTCTAGCAGTACAATGCGCCATGTCACAAAGCTCAAATCCTCTCAAATTGGTTTCTTGATCTCAATCCAATAGAACATCTTTGGGATGTGGTGGAATGGGAGATTCTTAGTCATGGATGTGCAGTAGACAAATGTGCAGCAACTGTGTGATGCTGTCATGGCAATATGGACCAAAGTCTCTGAGGAATGTTTCCAACACGTTGTTAAAAGTATGCCACAAAGAAGAAGGGTCTCCAACCTGGTACTAGCAAGGTGTACCTAATAAAGTGGATGTATACTAGGAAGATACTTCACACTGACATTAAATTGAACTTTACATTTTACATTGTCAGCACACCTCTATAAAATGACTAAAACCAAAAATGCATATCTCAGTCAATCACTGTAGATCAGAAACATTGGGAGAGAGGAGGTATGGCATGCAAAAAAGGTCGATTGGCAGATTTAGGTCTATTGGCAGATGTACATGGTATATTTGTTAAAGACTTTTTTTCAGCGCCAGTGTTCATGGTAGTGAAGGAACACTTCCCTTAACAGTGTGCCATGTTTTCAACCATCCTAGATGTCAGATACAGACTGATATACCTACTAACTCTTGGATGGATTGCCATGACATTTGGTACACACATCCATGGTGCCCAGAAGATGAGTAGTACTTTGGTGATCCCCAGACTTTTCCTCTAGCGCAACCACTAGATCAAAGTTATCCTGTGAAACCGTGTATCCACCACCTACTGGATGAATTGGCACAAAACTTGGTAAAAACAAAAAGTATAATATTGAATTTGCAGGTCCTCTGACTTTTCCTCTAGCGCCACCATGAGGATGATGATTATATATTTTATTGAAATGTCTCAACAACTTTGAATCGATTGCAATGTTCTGAGGTACAGATATTCATGTCCCGGTGATGTTGAATTGTAGTTACTCTGGAGTTGAAAATTTACTTGAGTTGATGCATGTGTCTACTCCTGCTGATCTGGTTGGTCTAGAAATGGGCAAATCTATTGCTTTAGTTACCCTCTGTTTCCAGGTGTTGGTCAACACAGCTACACACTGATCAATTTGGAGAAATTCTGTGCTGCTTCCAGCACTTGACAAATGTAGGTATTTTGACATAATATGCCGCATTTAGTAGTAAAGGAATATAGATCCGTAATATAAGTTTGGAATTATGAGTTTGGTATATACAAACATATTGCATGTAACCCCGACCTCAGGGAGACTAATGTGTGATGTGGCACTGAATCTGTGCAAACGTAACAGCCCAAATATCTCTGTTCTCTTTGTTATCCAGACTTCAGGGACATCGTGTCTCTGTGGGATGATGTGATTGACCCTAAAGCTGGATAAATAACAGGCTCATTCAGCTGTCCTCACTCATTCAAGCTTGCATTTATATGGTGTGTGTGTTGCTGTGAGTCCTTCTGCAGAAGACTTGAATAAAATTCACAAAAAGACAAGTGTTTGCCTGAGCTATTTATTTGAAAACCTCGGATTGCCAGCACAGTGCTTTACATTTGCTCCTATACATATCTGAAAGAACAGAAGTCCGAATGTGCTTTTTAATTAAAGTTTGTGTTTGCTAGCTGCTATTTACATTGCCAATGAGCTGCCTGAGGCACCTTGCTGGTGTTTCTCTGACATGTCCGGCACTGAGCTCTTTGTGTGACTGTATGTATTTGTGTATGAGGACAAGGGGATGATGATCATGGAGCTATGAGGCGATGCTTTTTAGCAAAAACAAATGTGTACTCTTATCACATGTTCTATTGCAGTGACTGCAGAAATTTACACAATCTGTCCCTGATAAGATTGTTTGTCATTTTAACTTCAGTACATATCCTTCAAACCATAGATTCTTTTTAGGTGGAATATGTGTCTAAAAATCTAATTTTTGGGAACATACATGATTAAAAAGGTTAGTTTAGGAAAATAGACAAGCATTAATAAAAATTGTGTGTAACTACACTTGGTTGCCTCCCTAATCTCATTTTAACGATATTTTCCATGGAAATCATTAAATAATGAAATTAGTGTATTGTGTGCCAGTAAATGATTAATGTCTTATCTCTAAACGATGCACATCTTGGAACAACTGCCTTAGAATTACACGCTCCATTAAAACAGTAAGGGAAAAGTGGGGGGAAAAAAGCTCATCCTCTGGCAGAAAGTACACTACTCCATGTACCAGAGTATTCCCACTACAGCTCTGCAAATATCTACCATGACACTGAGCGCTCTGAATGATGATGATTTGACAGTATTAGGAGACCACTGCATCCCCCAATTAAATGATACAAAAGCGAAAAATACATTTACTTCTCAGGGTCCTTTTATCAGTTCTCTGAAATGATTAGATTTATTCATCTTTGCCTTCCGATGGGAAAACACATCCCCATTTCAGGAGTTATTTTGTCGCCTATTCCGCTGAATATATTGACTCATCAATATAAAATGTTATCGATTTTAAGCAACTGCTGGCAGAAAACAAAACAACACAACGCTTAAGTGCAGGTTGTGCGAGTCTCCCTGGTTTCAGCCCATTAACTCAATTTGTGACACAGCAAAGCAGTGTGGGTATAAATTATGCTTTGGTGTATCCCCCTGCCTGATGCTCATGTTGAAGACGCTCTTTAAAGCACAATGCTGCCACACACTCCTTTACCAGTAACAGGCCTTTGAAGCTCGGCTCCAAAAACCTCTCTGCTAGTCAGGACCCTCAAACGCGCCAGCGCACTTCTAGACAAGACCAGAGGGGCTTTCATTTGCCGACGTTTCAGTCCTCCATTTTCATTTTCTGCATCAGCCTTTCACATTTTCTTGTTCCTTACATCACTCCCTAAGAGCTTCATGGTTAGCTGCTCTGCTCCTTCTCTGTACTGTGGTTGAATTAAGTAGGGGCTCCGACTCTGCTGTGGAGTTTTGGAGTAGATGACAGGGTTTTTGAGAATTACAGCTTAAAGTGACTGCATCTGTCTCACACATCATTAATGTATCATTGAAATCAATATAAAATTATTCAAATATTTTCCTTATGATGATATGATAATACATAATCATCAAATTGATGTTCATTGCAGTTGACTGTGTTCCGGTATGCATTTCTCTTGACACAGTAAAATAGTAGTAGCAAGTAAAATAGATTGTGTAAAATGCTAGAACACATGACCATACAGTGTATTAGGGCTGCAACTAACAACTGTTTTTATTATTAATTAATCAGCTCATTATTTCTTTGTTAAAATGATGAATCCTTTAGGTCCAAAAATGTCCGAAAATAATGAAACTAGTGAATTTTTGGCATTTTTGCTTGAAAAATGACAATCAATTAATTGTTGCAATTATGGTATTTTTTAGCCTGTGTTTTCCATAATTGTGGAGATTTTTGAATCACTGGTTCAGGCAATATGAAGTATTATATGTATATTGTAGCAAGCAGTGTGAAGCTTTTCAAATAAGCCTAAAGTCAGAGATACTCGTCTCTCAGTCTGACTTTGACACCTCGTGGATTAGCTACTAATGCTAAAAACTAAGGGATTTATCTCGGGAGTAACTTACCTGCTAAGCAATTATGAGAATAGGACCCAGGTTAAAAAATACTGCAATTATGTGTTTATTTACTTTTGTGAGTTGTGCAATATGGCTAAAATGCATAATTTGTATTAACATACTTAAAAAAATGTATTTCCAAAAGTAGATTAGATTTGTATTCACTAAACATTTTGGAATTGTAGATACATTATCATATATTATCTACTGTACAACGGTGCCTGCGTTCAACTTGGACTTTACATAGCATTAATTTAGACTAACTATTGCCCTTCCATTATACATAATGCACATCTGCACTGTCTTGACATTTAGCATTATTTGTACATGTGCACAATTTCTTATTTGTATTGCTGATTTCTATTGTGCGTCTACCCTGTAACTTGCTGCTGTAAGACCCAATTTTCCCCCAAGGGGAATAAACAAATTTTCATTGTATCTTATCTTATGTGGCTGTATCACAGTGTTGCTTAGCTGTCATGATGCTGTCACATAACCGACATACATGTTGACGGAAACTCAGAGGAAAAGTAAAACCTTTCATGCATTTGGGTCTTCATCCATGTTTCCGGCTAAGAATTATGTTTATATACAACAATGTGCAACAATGCAAAAATAAAAAATATATTTTTGAGAAGAGTAAACAGGCAAAGTATTGAACATTAAAGTTGAATGTATCTGCAAAATGTTTCCGTTTACTGAAAATGTGTGTTTTTAAAAATGTGTTCACATTTTTTATACACACTTAGCAACTAAAGCAAAGGGAAAAGATTGTTTGTAGATAGATATTGACAATATCAATGTAACTCAACTTCCATCTCCATGTCAATTTCAATCTGTTCATACATTTTCTTATTGCATTGATGCAATAGGGGAGGGCCGGGACGAATGAAACACTTTTCAGATATACGTCATTTTAAAATATAACGTTACAGACAGAAATCATTTGTTGTCGTCTTCAACGACTCACGGGTGTGTTCTATCACTACCAGGTGTTATCTTGTTAAAATTTGGAACGACTTCAGTATAATTTCTCTTTGAAGGAAAGGTGCGCATTGTTTCATTCGTCCCTACTGTGCGGGACGGATGAAACTCAACGATATACATTTAAATAGTTTAAGTTATTCTTTTTTTTATTTAGAAAGCTTGACACTGCCCTTCTTAATACGTAATTGCAAACTCATTATGTCCTTTTTCTTAATAAAAAATAGTATAAATATGACTTAAAAAATAGTATAAATATGACTTAGCTAACAACAAAATCTAACAGCTAATGCACATGGATCAGATATCGGCTGCCCTTTTTATGCACATCAGCAGCCTGTTTTCCTGATCTACTGTGAAGAAGACCTTGTTATTTGGCTGTGAACATCCTGGTGGCCCAACCTGCAGCCTAGTGGACTCTGCCCCCACCCCCCCTTCCCTCCCGCCGTATCTAAATAAGGTAGAATGGCTGCGTGTCGGGACACAGTTACTTCTGATGTTTAAACTTCAATAGCTTCTAAACTGTAAAACTTTGACATTTAAAACTTCAGGATGTGTTAAAGTACTAACTAATCTTTTGTGTGATAATGACCATGGCACATGGAACAATAACCAAAACTCAAACCAAAAAAATTGCTTGAGTGAATTTACTTTCCGTGATTGAAAACAGCTTCTTTCATATAACTCTGTGAAAGTGTAATGGATCTACCTGATTTTCCCTGTTTTGATAAGTACTCTAGGCTGTATGTGCTGAGGTAGTTTGGCATATCAGACTTGTATGGGCTCCGAGAAAATCTCTGTGTTTCATTCGTCCCGGCTCTCCCCTATGTTGTGTAGGAATTTAAATCATAATTTTTTTTTTTTTGTTGAAGCAGCCTACTAGAATTTGAGAAGAGAATCCACAATTTGTAGGTCTGTAACATTAAAAACTGGAATAAAAAGGAAGCTCAAGACATCACAGTAAAAGGGCAAATAAAACATGAAAGGAGCAGCCATAATCAATACTTGAACATGCCTCTCCAGCAAGCTCTACAGAACTGGTTGTCCTTTTATTCCTCATGCAGCATTTCAAGCCCTTGCAATTTCTAAAATTTAAACATTAATGCTGAGAATGCAGAAAACAATAATAAAGTTTGTGAAGGTCATGGAGCCTCTGACCATCTACTCCTCCTGTGTTACATTTAGCCTTTTGATTTGCATTCGCACATCTGGTAGGGAGTATGCAGGGAACATGCCAGATGTGTCACAGTAAGTATACAGATGTGTTGACACTGTGGTTAGACAACATTTTAATTTCACGCAGGTTCAAGTTCATTTCTGGTATATTGCTGCCTTCATACTGAGCTGTATCGTCTGTCTTACCTTCAGTGCCTCTCAGTTTTTCCCTTCTGAATTTCTCATCTTCTATCTGTGTCCGATCATGCTTTGTTTCGATAGGTTCCGGTTATGCTAATGTTTGTTGTTGAAAAATATAAAACGTTAAAAGCTATGTGAGCATTTATGATTGAGTGAATCACATTTTGTGGTAATTCCACCAGCCCATTATATAATGTTATTACAACAGACAATGGTTTATTAAATTTGGAGATTCAAAGCATATGTTATTTAGGCTTGACAATGATTTTGCCTGTTATCAGCTTGTATTAGCCGATAACAAAGATCATTATGCCATATCTACTGCAGGTGAAAAGTCTTCTCTGTAAATGTTTGTAGTCTAGTCTGCAAAAGTTAGACATGTAGAGTAGTGTTAGTAGAACAAAAGTCATAAATTGATAAATTTGCAACCCTAAAATTGGAAATGCAGCTGACAAGTCAGGACCCCATTTACTAGGTAACTAGGCTTCTTTTGGCAGTCAATTTGTCAGCCGGCTGGCTGATTTCTGCGGTCTTAAAAAGCCAAAAAGTAGTTTAAATCAACCAAGAAAGTCTAAAAAGAGGAGGAGGAGTAGTGATAGTAGTAGTAGTAGTACAGTGGAAACCTCTTAACCGTTATCACGTCTGTCTGGGACATTGATTTCTACAAGTGGATATTTAGGCCCGTTATAACCTGTATTTAAAAAAAAAAAATTCTCATCCTGATTACCATCAAATTGACAAATAGAGAGTAATGAAATAGAAAGCTTCATTGTTTACTGAATTTTACTGACTTTCAAAATACAGTACAACTGTTTCAAATACATTTCAAATTACTGTACTAATGAAATGACTCTAATGTGTAAAACACTTTACAGTAATAAAGTTAGGTTCTGTATTTAAAAAAATATCTTTTTGTAGTTGAGATTATAATCAGGCTGTAGCCTAAAAGAGCTTTGCAATGTACAAATACTGTTATAGTGCTTAGGATACTAAGCCTGGTTTTAGTGCATTTCTAAAACAGGCCTGAGAATAAACTATAGGTTGTCGATGCAAAACTGATAGCAGAGGTTCAAACAAAACATTCATAAGAGATTTTAGTGTTTTTTCTTATGTTATGTATAAAAAGATCCAAAATGAGCATGTAAGCGAACTACTTGATTACTATGTAAAACAGCATTTGTATAGAAATGTTTCTGTCGTAACATTTTTGATCCATAAAAGTGGTTGATCACTGTATCTGTGATCTTTTTAAGCAGTTTCCACTGTAATACAAATTACTCATGAAAAAAACTAAGATTTTAGTTAAGCAGGGATATTTAGGAAAATTAGTTTGTCTGTGTAACACACTGTCGGTATTTGCAAGACATTTTAATGAACATGCTGAACAAGACACCCAAGCAAATAAAACTTAACTTTAATGTCTGAGGCTATATCTAATCCTTGCGGTGCTTTGTCCATCTGTTTGGCTATCTGGTGAAACATGCTGAGCGATGTACACGGGGGACTCAATACTCTTTGAATACAGTTTTCCTGGATCACATGCCAAGAGAGGAAAAGTCATTATAATTACACTGCCTGTGTTTCCCTCAAAATAATTCTGTACTTTTGATAGTTGCAATTACAAAGTAATATTGCCTTTGACAACAGATGGCTTTGAACTGCTGTTTTAGAAAATGAGACCATGAACAAATTTACAACGCTGATACTTTATTCATTGCTCAAAATGTTGAGTTGAATAATGTCAAAATTCTGTTAACATGAGGTCAAGTTTCTGTTTTACAATATGAATGCTGAATGAAATGTGTTCATGTCTATGTGTAACAAACCAATCATAGGTCTCTTCCTGTCACAGTTATGGAAGGAATGGCCATGGTTTGATAACCACGACATCCATTCCTTTGTTAAATACAAACAATGAGATGTGGTTTGTCACAAGGTGATTGTGTTTATTTCTTCACTGGCTGTTCATCAACACAAAGGTGAGTTTTTTCATCAGGCACAATAAACAAGTAAACATCACAAAACTGAACAAGGACATTGTTTTGAGTGAAATGAATGTTTTGTCAAGACCTCAGCAGGATCCACGCTTATTTCTTCTTAGATTTAACAATCTTAATGATATCCATAAAACACCGTTTTAAAAATCACTATGGCTGCTCTAAGAACAGGGAGAAGGAAACAATCATTTTGTCCACTAGCCATTGACGCTCAAACATCAGGAAACAGTGAAATCTATTATGTTGACTTTGTATAATTAAGCAAAGGCATGTAAATGTCTATATGTTACAGTTTAGGTCACAAAGCCCTCTAGTGCCTGTAGTAATTATGACAATAAAGAAAGGAGGAAGTCAGGTTACTTTAATAATATACAATGTACAGTGCTCGTAGTAAATAATAAAAATAATACACTTCATTTATACAGTGTTTTTCTACAACAACGTGCTTTGCGTGGTTGAACCAGGATTAAAAGGAATACAGTCTAGACCAGCTCTACATGAAAAGAGCTTTGAGATAACTAGAAATAAAACTAAGTCCCCAACAATTAAAAAAAAGGCTTCTTTGAAAAGATATGTTTTGATAAGTCTTTTTAAAAATGTTATGGACCTTGAGAATTTCCTCCTGAATCTGAAGGTCCCCTCAATTTCACAGAGCTTTAACAGTCGGTTTCATGGTTTCAGCTCATGTTTAGCTGTTCGGACGCAACTTTACTGTTAGTGTATGTTAAATAACAGCATTGTCACTTCATAAATCCAACAGTATTGTAACTGTTTTGGAAGGAACTTCATCCTGCCGATAGGGACGTCAGATCAGATCAGAAAATGCTTTCTAGAGGGCAAAGCAACATATTTTATTTATTTAATTTGGAGTCCTTGTTGACCTATCAGGTATTTTTCTAAATAATTGTGTCTAGAACTCTTAAATTTCTTTAATTTACTGCTAATTAAAGATCACACGAAATTGCGGCTGAGCAATAAAACAATGATAATTATCGCAATATAATTATCCTCAATAACAATATAACAAATGTTCAATATATTATCAATATATCAGTAAATGTTTATTTCATTTGGAAAACAAATGAATTAGCACTTCATTTTTAAGATATTTTGTTGAGTGGACTCAACAAAATATCTCAAGAGACTCAAGGGACTGAAAAAATGTGAAGGACTAATTTTGGACACAGTGCATGAAGAGGGAAAAAAAGTCTCTCATATAAAACCCTTTCTGTCACATCACAAAGAAAATGACATGATCAGTGTCTATGACTGTTAACGCAACGCTTTTCTCAGAAGTGACTTCAGACTTTTGTACCTCCCCTCTGTCCTATAAGCAGGTTAGTAACCTTGAGCATTACAAAACATCATTATGACCAAACTGCACTCTCATCTCGTCAAGATGCGAAAATCTCATTTGCATGGCACATCTCTGGGAGAAGAATTCCGCACAGCAATATTGCATTGCAGGACTAAATAGATTTCCAAGTGCCGTCAAACATATTACCACATTTTTATGTGTTTTATGTAGACAGCAATATTACTGCAGTGGAAAGAGTTGTGTAACATTGAGTTATCTATTGACACTTCAATCAGTTTACTGGTAATGAAGTCGCCAGTGGTTGAGTCATTTATTGGTGTGCTTCTCACTATGCTAATGACCTCATTAAGCCTCAAAGTGTAGGCAGATATTTTGTCTTACTGGTTAGCTACACGGCTTTCAGGTTGGCTTCAGGTGATAATTTGCTCCTTCTTTGACATATCAGCTTCTATTACGTATGGTTATGGAGCCCATAATTAGTTTTATAATTCATGTTTATTTTATCTGCACATCAGCAATAACTTACCAAAACAATATGCACGTCCATTGTAGCCTCATATCATTATCACTGCGGCAGCATTCATATATCAGTATTACATAGTACTCCGAACAGAAAAAGTAGGGGGCGTTAGTGTGTAAAAATTCATTACCTTGACAGTCTTTTTCTTCATCTGTAAACAATACCTTTAACCCAGTTCTCTGTGAGGAGTGTGGGCCATTAAATCATGAAGCAGCTTTACAGAGGTCATTACTTTTAATGGCTACATTGATGAATTATGGTGTTGGGGCAGGTTGATGAGGTCAGGGAAGGATCTGACTGTGAAAATACCCCTAATGCAAGTTGCGTTGAACCTCCACAATGCAGTTTTTTGTTATTAAAAGTGAAGTTGGTGGCATCGTACATATCTACAGTTTACTTTCTGCAGAAACAAGTCTTGGCAGACTGTATGAAATAAAGGTTACAGTTGCTACAAAGTGCTGCATTGGCTTTACACTCTGCAGTATCAAAATGCTGGCCAAATTAATTTAATACTTTAAAAACCAAACCCTAGAGTGTGACCATCTGCAATTATTCTAAAATATTACATTTTGTTCTGTTGCCTTGGAGATCTTTGGTTTCATAACTGATCAAGTGGCTTATAAATCTTCACGTTCCCTCAGCCTCTGTTGTCGCTCTTTCCCCACAGCGGTTGTTGTTATTGCTGTTGCCAAGTTTTATCACCACTACTGTTTTTTGCCCTGGTTACCAATAACACTTTAATCTACACAAACCCCACTGTGTTTACAAATAAGCCTTCAACACACAGGCTCAGTATGTAAATACAAAGTCCTATACTGCATAATGATACTGTACTTCCAATCATGTTTCTGTTTGAGTTACTTCAGGGGTCAGTGAGATTGACATATGTGGAGATGTTTTCTGTATAACATTTCCTGTAGCAGAGAATGATTTAGTGTTTGATAATGCCTGTGCCCCATCATGGAAGAATCAACAAGAAAAGCAAAGAGGATGAGAGCCATCATAGACGGCTTCTAAACTTAATCAAGTAAAAGTTGATTGCTCATTTCTAAAAGGCCTATTGACTAAAAGGCATCATATTAGTGCTATTGTTGACTTCACTGAGCTGTTCTGCACACTGCACATGAAATTGTCATTAATTATCAACTAATCACTGATGGCTGAATAGAGTCTCTCCTTGAAATTATATATTTCTAGATTTTGTTAGTGACAGGGAAGGAGGAGTGATGAAACAATTCAGGAAGTATCCTTAAATAACATAATGGATGACTAGTTTACACCCTAAAAAAGTTTGTCTTGTGTTTTTGTTTCATTTTGTTTTGTATCTTTGAAGTCTAACATACATGATGTCTAATATGTCTCGGTGTGCATGGCTGCTGCCAACTGGTGGAATATCGTGACTCGTGTTGTCCGTGTACTTGTGTACAAGGATGTGCATCTTCATGCATGTGCAACTACAAATAAAAACAGAACGAACACAAACATTGCTCCTTAGAGGTACTATTGTAGTGATCAAACAAAAACTACAACCCAAATGATTTGGGGGATGCTTTGGTCCAAACTATTGCAATCAATATTTTTTAAATCTGTATAGGAGCTTACTTCAGCTAACACTAATTCTTAAAGGCTTAGACTTCCCGAGGTTTCATTTATGACCCTGTGGGTAGATGTTACATGATTGCATATATTTTAACTCTAGACTTTCTTTTAAGTCACAGTGATGTTGAAACGTTGTGTACTTGCACAAGCCTTTTATCCTGACCTTTCCTCTCCCACACCTAACCTCAAATGGTTAATAAGATGCCCACTCTAATTTTTATGTATATTAATAAGCTTTATTGAACAAATGCATGTGGAGGAGGATAAACAATCCAGCAAAAAAGAAAAACCGTTGCTGAGCTTTGGCCAGACAGGCTACACTTTCATGTGATATAATGTAAATAAGATGGATAGAATGAGTTGAGTGGCAGCTTGTCATCGCACTGACAGCCCAGACAGTCAAACCATGTGAATTAATACGTAGCCTAGTAGCCAGATATCAAAATGAACAGAAGCAGACTGCTGTGAATTGGAAAATTCTGTGAAAAGGAAGAGAGACACAGGAGACAGGAAACACTGGATGAGAGTCATCAGTGATGTTGTTTCACAGAGAGTAGGATGCATTGAGCTTTTACAGTGTTGAAATTAATCAATTTATCAGTTAAAATTATTAATAAAGCCGAAGTGCCTAACATTAGCTCTAGGGTTGGGCTTATCGTCCATTGCTGATGACTGAAAGGCATCATAATGTTGAGCCAGCATCGTGATTAAAAAAACAAAAAACAAATTTTCACATTACACCAACCTGTGAAATCAGGTTTTAATCCCCATGGTCAATAGTATTATTATTTTTAAAGATACCTGCTTTGCACCTCCCTCAGTCACACACATACCTCCACATACCTCCAACATTTCTCCATCAGCGTTGGCCCAAGGTTTTATAAAGTCGCTCAAATGACAGAACTTTTTCTGGAGTTTTCCACCCGTGATCCTTTATCACGGCAGCAGGTGGGCTGCATGCTGGCTTGTTAATAAGGTAGCCTATCGAACAACCAAAACCAACAACTGCACTCTGTGATCACTGTTGCTTTAGGCTAGCCTACTAGCTCCGTGCTTGTAAAATATCTGCCATGGCAGTGACTTGTAAGGTAAGCTCAGAGTGAAGTCAGAGATGTTTTAAGTCTGTGTGAAACGCATGCTTTTATAAGACAACTGCTACCCCGTGGAGTTACATTATTGGTGCACTGAAAATATAACTGCCTTTTACCATGTCCAAAATTTTCCTTTCAACCAAAATAATTAACATATACTTCATAAAACACATCTCAAAGATTAGACACTGGCTTTTGTGCACAGCATAGAAAGTAACTGACAGCCAATTTATGTGCCTGTTTGACACATCTGATATACTTGATTTAATTGGCTTGTGGTCAGAAATGGTCCTCAATATTCAGCCGGAACAAAAGGCAGAAAACTGTATTGCCATGGCATTAAAATGTTATTGTCTCTCAGAGCAACCAAGCACAGTGTGTGACCCTTATTGATTTATCCACCAAAGGCAAATTTCCCTGCATTTGGTAGAGTGCTTCTTTCGTAATCTGCATTAACAAGCCTATTTGTCAGGTTATTTAGAGAAGATTGCACAAATTACTCTTGGGATAATTATTTATTTTGTTATTGAAAGCCATCTACTTAGTCAAATATAGAGGGCAGAAGTGGCAGGCTTATGCAACATTATGTTAAGCTATTCTGGGATACTCAATCAGAGTGTGATAGGTTATTTTTAAATAGCTTAATCCACATTAGAGCTAAACCAGAGTATGGTCGATAGCCAGACCGCTCTGCGCATGCAAAATGTTACAAACGAGTAGTAAAGACATTTTAACAGGACAGATGACTGTCAATGGATGTGTTGGCTGCTGATGGGATTTAATCCGTGACTTTCTAATTACAGCATAGTATGTTTAAACCAACTCCACCAGGGAAATCAAACTATGAGAAAGATTTTCCCTTTGGAGTTTGCTATGGGGATGTTTTGAGGGTTTTTTTTTGTCCTTGACTTTCACTTTGTCTCTTTACTTTCTGCTACATCTCATCCTGCTTACTGAGATGTTTCAGTGCTTCTAAGTTTTGGTATCCCATGTCCTCTGAAGCTCATTGGGCAGAGCGATGCTTTTAAGACTGCCAGGATTAAGGGTTTTATTACATGTGTAGCTCAATATATAGAGCATCGACCTGACAGTGCCAAGGTCATGGGGTTGTTGGTTTTGTGTGACAACCCATCATGATGCTGTGCTATCATGTATGGCAAAGAAATGACAATCCTTTGAGAAGCTAGAACCAGCAAATATTCAGCATTTTAGCTTTATAAAATTACTGAAATGATTATCAGAATACTTGCACATTCATTTTCTAGTCTTTCAAAACATTCAACACAAAGGAAAGAAAATATTAACATTTGTATACATCAATATAAATTATTTACAGCATATCAGGCAATGATCATATCAGCAACTCTATCTATAAATCCTGTCTGTGGCAGCCAAAGTTTTTGCCTTGGAAGTCATGAGGGATACTTTAATTTACCCAGTGATGTATTGTAGGTGGAGATTTTTAATTATAATACCTTTTTTTGCAGCTAAAAGTGCAAGATCCATATATTTCTTTTTGAACTCATCCCAAGTGTGTGAGTTGCTATGTAGATTTAGATGAGGTGATCGGAATATCAAATTGAAGACACAAAGATCATTGTACTGGATGCAGCTCCAATATTGTTTCAACAAACTGCAGGACTTCAATGTATGCAAATTTCTTTCCTTTACCATTGGTTAACGTTAATGAAGCGTGAATGTAAGTGCAAAATGCAGCTTTAAGTATGTGGACCAAATCGATCCAGCCAGCCTGTTTTATGCTTTATACGATATGTATTCTTTGTGAGGAAGGAAGCTGGGGATGGACACGTTAATTTAATGGTGCTTAACTACCTTCATTAGCTTTAGGAGTAAAATGTCCTTGGTGTACCAGTTGTCCAGTTCATTTAGGAAAAGTACAGAATTGCTGCCAATTTACAGTGCTCACCTGTTGTCAAAAATAGAATTGGTGTATGGTGTGCTATAAATATAGTATATTGGTTGGCTTGTTTACCAAACTCAAGTGGAGCTAAATTGAGTCCTGGATATAATGTGTGCAGCATCCAAATATCCTTTTTCATTGTCACTTGGAATAAGTTGCCTGAAATGTTTAGGCATAGGTCAATGGATTTCTCCTGTTTCTTGGACTGTCGAGCATCAGAGAAGTTGGCAATTGGCCGTTCTCTCAAGGCTAACTAGGTATTTAATGAGCTGTCAATCACACATTAAAGGCGACACCTAGGTAGGAGCAGTTTTGTGAAACTTGAGAAGTGGAACCAGGAAATAGAGATTTATAAAAGAAAACAATGAGGAAGAAACAATGAGATTTCAAAAAATTGAATCAACACACATCTATTAAGATACAAATTAACTGCTTCTTTAATTATATTAATTTTAATCGGCAGCTGAAATTAGTCCCCATCAAATTCACAGTTAGTTTCTGTTTTAGTTGAAACAATGTGATTAATTGATGAGTTGATTAGTCAATCAACAGAAAATGTAATGGCTAAAATCTTTAGAAATTAACCAATTAAAATAGATAATGAAAATATTTGTTAGCTGCAGCCCTAGTTTGAGTAATGTATGCTAAAAGCTAAGACCTCTTTAGAAAATTACTGAGCATTTAAATTTAAATAAACTGTTTGTGTCTTTTCATGGAATTGTTGAAAATAACAAAAATACACCCAAACATGTCCTATATATCATTCACCAAGCTTACTTATTGTTTTAGAGAATATACATTTATACCAACTTTTATTGTCTGACAGTGTTAATCTTAGCAATGCAGGCAACAGAATGTTAATACATCCACATGCATGCATTTATAATAACACTTTTAAAAATCTCTTTATGTTGAATCTCTCTCACTCTTCGGCTCTATATTTGGGCCTTTCTCTCCCTGACACTTTTCTCACTCAGGGAAGCTATTGATTGAGATTACTCAGTCCTCAGCGCTTTGATGTTTCAGCACACTGCGGTGTCCTGCAGGACATCTTTGTTTTTTCCACACAAAGACATCCTCATCAGCTCCATCGTGTTGAGAGATTAACTTCTTGCAGGATTCACTTTTCATCCAATCACACAGATGCATTGCTTCCTGTGTGAAGCAACGTGTGGCACTTTGATTCAAAAATAAAACATGACGTTCATAGGCTGCTTACGGTTTACACTGCTCCACCTTTTATAGTAATCGTATCATCAGCCTAAAAAAATGTAATTAAAATAAATAAACAGAAAGAATATCCCAAAGAGATTGTTCATGGCAGAAGTCATTAAGTTAAAAGACATCTTAATTAGAATCACTGACAAACTGCAAATTAAAAAGCAACCAAGGAAAAGTCTAAAATTAAGATGGACAGATAAATGTATCTGCTTGAAGCAGTGACCACAAAATTGCTATTTAAATTTTTTGTTTAATTACCCAAATTCACATGGGAGAAGCTTTGTAACTATAAAGCTTTTTTATATAAACAAAATATGGTTTACAAAAATAAGAACACTTTTCATCTTGTTTTAAGCCACATTAAAGGTTGAACAAACCACTATGTATTCTCCTCAGTGATAGTCAGTGTTTTATGATGGTTCTAGATTGGGTTTTGTTGGAAAGCTTTGATTACAACTGTTCATTTCACAAATCAGGAGCTCAGCAGACACCACACCCTGTTGTATCAATGATGGCACGCTAAAACTGCTCCCACTGTCAAAAGGTCCCACTGTTGTGGAACAGCACCAGCTGGTCTTTAAATTGTCTGTGCATTGGCATGAGGTTGAATTGAAGACATACTGTATCTGGGAAGATATGTGCAGATAGGAAGATGGAGAAATATGTCCTTGTTTTGTTTTACCTGATATAACTGCACAACATTTCAGCTTAGCAGCAGGCAGATTTATTTATTTATTTATTTTTTGAGAGGCCATTCTCATTCAGAAAGTTCAACATGTTGCCTCAGGAGTCCTGTACTTCAAAAGTACAATAGCTGTTGGACATGTCACCTGCTGTCTGTGTTTATTTGCTTCAGTCTAAATGGTATGAACAGCCTGTTATGAGCTCCCTCATCTAATCCACTGCTGGAGTTATTTATACTGCTGTATTGTCACTGTGGATCCAATCTCACCAGGAGTCTGAGCACCAAAAGCGTTGTCATTGTCATGTGTCATTGTCAGTCCGGCTCTACATGCTGCACATCGGTACATTTCTCACCAGCAGAAATTCCTTATCTTTCTCTTTCACTTATGGTTGTGGGGAGAGAATAATGCTGCATTTTTTAAAACATAAAGACACATCTGATGTGGATTTGACCTTTCAACCCAGCCCCAAGGTGGCAAATGATGCAAAGCAAAAGAGAGAGGGAGAGAGACAGTTGGAGCTGGGCAGCGCTGCAGTTTATAACCAGGCGAGTTTAGCCTCAGATACAGTGTCTGGGGAATACAACTCTCCGTTTGTTCCATTAGTCTCTTCCCCCGGCACATCCTATTCCTTCTGGGAATTAGCCTGTTGATAAGAAAGCATCAAAGGCAAGGCAAAAGATGGAATCCATTTAACCAGCCTTTTGTTTCCGACATTTTCCAGTCGCCATCTGGAAAATGTCATGGCAACCTTATCACAAAACTCATGCGCTGTATTGTTGACAGTTGGCATTTGACAGATAGAAGAGTGTTTGAAATAATGTGACAAGTCAGTTCATATAGGGTCCAATCAAGCTCTTGCCATTTTACTGACCCTAACAAGCTATGAGTGCTAATGCAGTCAGCAGTGCAGCGGTGATTGTTAATGGGTTTGGTTTGCACATTTTGTATGGTTTTATTTGCCCAGTAACTTTGTGTTCCTCAAAACATTACAATTGAAAACCCACACATGCCCAAGACAACCTGTTGGACGAGCCCAAATCACAACCGCAACAAAAACAAATATCTGGCTTGTGACCAGCCAACATATAAAGAGGATGCCATGCCTGAGGGTTAGTTAGTTCAAATGTTTTTAATTTACAAAATAAATAGCCATTAATTAACCAAAACTTTGGAAGTCAGGAGGCCTGGCAAAACACAAGAAAAGGATGCCGCAAGTCTGGGAAGCTACACAATGGGCTGTCGGAACTAGAGCTTCACACCCTAAACTAGTAGCAGTAGTAGTGATATTTGCAGACATAGAAGTAGCACTAGTAATAGTAGCAATAGAAAAAGTGGTGGTGACTGCACACAGATGTAGTTTAAGCAGCAGTGCAATTGTAGTACAATGAAGTAGAGAGAATCAGTAGTTGCTTGAGAATTTTCATTCTGTCTGGGTTTCAGTGTTTCCTCTTGTACAGCATGATTTTCAGTGGTGCAGTACTATATGTTCTTTTAGCATTTCTCAGGTATGTTGAGGAAACCAAAACACCACACAGCCCATGATATCTCTATTTCAAACAAGTAGCTCTTGAAGACAGCACCCTCTTTCTTTTTAAAGTGATTCCTACTTTCAGCAATTGCAGTATGCCACGGTGCAGCAGACAAGCAATTAGTCCACAAAGGCCAGACAATTACAGAGACTGCAGCAACACTTCAAAGAGACCAGGGCATAAATCCTTTAGGGCACAGTATGCATCCCCTCACACAGCTTCGCTGGTCGACAGTTTGTTATTTTGCAGCTTGTGCACAGAACCAGCTGGAATGTGTCAGTCTGAGTCTGTCTTTCTTTTTACTGAGCCTTAGGCAAGATAAAGCGGCAGAATCGTCCTGCAAACACACAGAGACCTGTCAGTAATTTTGGAGGAAGGCTGCCTCCTCTGTGCAGTTAGCATTTGCTTTCCTGCTGCAGCGATGCTGTGAATACTTAGCCTGTGCCAGGTCTGACCTCCTCTGATGTTGCACTCTGAATATGCATTTGCATCTGAATCAACTGACTCTACCTTACACAAGATTTTGTCTGATGGAAATGAAGTCAGTGTGGAAATCAGCTTTGTTATCTGTAAAGTTTTCTGGATGGCTTAATAGTAAGATGGGCTGTCATATGACTGGAAGGTCACTGACTCAATCATACAGCCGCCAATGTGCTTATTACCAGACAGTTGTCCGGTTGTTGTGTAAATGTACTGAGAAGGAAAGGAAAATGGGAAGGCAACAGGAAAAAAACTTGATTTAGTTCCTGTGATTATTGTAAAAACCTTTACTGACATCTTCCATGAAAACAAAAGTGCTCAGTGGTGTTTGTTGTTTTCGTTGAGTAAAAATTTTGAGACCCAGAAGAACTGCCAATGATGAGAAGCTGCTGTGCTCAGCTTCTTGCCAATTGCTTGATTACACTGTTGTTGATTGGAGGAAAAACACTATCATTAGATGAAATTACAATGATTTGTTAAAATTACAGTTTCTGATACATTTTCAAGTATGTGAGGTGAATTATGCGGCATAAATATGGCGACAGGCAAAAGATAGCACTCAGTATTCAAACTGACAACAATGTCACCAAAAGATAATCTTGTAATTGCACAATTTCAGTGTTAGAAAAAATAAGATATTCAAAGTGTTTTTAACCCTCTCTGTTATACAGTTGACTCATAGAAATGATCAGTTTCAGTGTGACAGTTTTGGGTTTCAACGCTTTTTCCTGGTTAGGTACTGGAACGCTATATATTTTTAAAATATCATTATGAGACATAGATAGTGACAGTATTCAGAGCCAACAAATGTAGAACTGTAGTAGTATGTATGCCAGAGGCCTCATTTTTAAGAAGCTTTATTTATTCCATTAAGTTTAACATATATGAAATAGTTACAAGATTTGTCTCGCCATAATCCTGATCCCAACCGCCAAGCAGTTCTACGAGTACCATCCTGTAGCCTACCTGCGTATACCCAGCATGGACTGTACTTAGCTTAAACCATAATTTTGATTCTATTTTTTTATCCCTAACTTCCAGTCAGTGTTTGAATTAGTGGTGAGCATAGATTACTTTTTTTAATCTAGATTAATCTCACTGTAATCTTGAAATTAATCTAGATTAATCTAGATTAAAATGGCTCATTTGAATTCTGCCGAAGGCATTCAGAATATGTGTGCGAACACGTTTCAAGCCAGGTTTCAAGCCAGGTGACGCATTAGACCAGGGGCTCATCTCCTGTTTCCAAAATGCATCACAAACTGCT
>JAPMOB010239388.1:0-19744 GCA_029875015.1 Lepomis gibbosus | reverse complement strand
AAGCTAAAAGCTATTCTTCCTGGGGTCCTCCAATCTTCCATGTGACAATACAATTTATTACATCACATTACACACTATACACACAGGACATTTACACAACATTTAAATACATATTTTACAATTAACGCCATTGATCACCAAAATAATAATAATATAAATAAATAAATAAATAAAACATAATTAAAATAAAATGTTGCTACTCCAAATAGATCTATATYAAAGAATAAGCTAACTAAGAACCCTACAACAGTATCTCCTTAATTAAATTAACATTAACTATCTAAATTGCTTTGAAGGTAATATTTAAGTGAAGCTCTGATGAAGCTGATGGTTTGCTTCTTTGGTTTTGACCTCCGACAGCTGGCATTAGCACTACAGATGCTCTCAGAGATGGTCTTCAGCACCTTATCATGACGCCAGCGGTATCTGCCTTCCCCCAGAGGCTTTAGGCAGCAACTCCAGATGTGCTTGAGGGTCCCCCTTCTCTGGCACAGGCAGCAAGCTGGGGTATTGACCAAGCCCCAGCAATGCAGGTTGGATGGCTGGGAAGGACATCATAGACAGCCTGGACTAAGAACTTGCTTGAAAAAAATTATAGACGGAAATCGGCGTGGCCTTTACAAGGAGATTCAGCTGTATCCCCAGAACGCGTGGAAAGAAGGTTTTTGATATGTGCCTTCATATGGGGGAGTTCCAAGCCCTAACATGAAAACCTTGGTTGTTGCGCCCCCTAGAGGGGGAGTGCGCAAATTATTTCAGCTGAGGGGGGTGGGGGGGTCGTCTGTAGCACTTACCGTCTAGGCCATAGTATCACTTTTATGTACGGAAGAATATACAATTACGATTACAATAGGGTTCCCAGCCCTGCTGGTCCTGGCAACTGCGATGCCTTGCATTCACGGGTTCCCATGGCTTTCTCAGGCTTGAACCCCTAGCAACTGTTTTGCAGGTCTGGAAACAGAATAGGGCAACTCCAGTGCTGACGGACATTAAAACATTTGTATGCTGACAAGAGCTTAGGATCAGCTCACAGTCTCTGTCTACCTCACGTCTGTGTCTACGTGTTGGAGAAATGGGATTTTAACATGCTTTATTACCTGTTAGAATCAACTGGTCCGTTTGTTTTGAAGAAGAGGCTATCTCCTTGTAGAAACCTCCTGGATGATGATAACTTAAAACCGTAATTTTGGACCCAGTATTTAGCTTAAATACTTAAGTAATAATAATTACTTACCTAAGATCTCACCGTCTTCGTTGAGACGTGTGTGTTGATATCTGTGTGTTGATCATGATTTATTGGGTATTATTTATTGAGTGATAAAGAGACGAGCAGAAGCAGCAAAACACTCGAAATGCTTGACTTAAATGAGTAGCCTCCAAATTTCTGGTACTTTAAGAAAGTACTACCTCCAAGTAGGGACTATTATAAAGTCCCCAGAACCCAATTTAGACCCTGGTCCATGTGGTGGAAATGCAGTGAATTCCTCCAAAGTGCTTGTACATATGGTTTTAAGAATATGATACAGTGCTAACAATTAGGAAATTAAAAAGGATGCACACTGTACGTAATACTGATGTATGGTTTCATCCAATGAGAGGCTCATTGGCAAAAATTATCTCCAACAGACGGTGAGCCTGAAGGGAATGATGCATTTGTGTGCCTGTGTGTGTATCTGGTCGCAGCTAATGTTGCATACTACTAGACCCATAAGCCTAATATCTTTTGTGCACATTTATATCTACATACCAAAGACCTCTTGTGGTTGCAGTGATTACAATTTTTGAAGTGCAGTATTCACTATTTTAAGATATATGTGTTCCGACAGATGACAAGGCATTTCCAGCAATCATCTAGTCTAAAATAAAGACTAGTCTGTCACAGACCACACTTTGACATTAATCGTTGCTCAGAAGACATCATGTGGCATCATGCCTCCACTACTGGTCTCTACTTTATGTTTGCCATTTGGAGGCACCAACATTACATGAGCTTCACTAACCTGAATAACTGGGCTATGCATGCTACAGTTTATAGAGAACAACTGGTGCACTGCCAAAACTTTGTGGATAAAATTAGTACTTCACAATTTCTGTTCCGCTCATAGATAAACAATTTTGGTATAGTGTTTATAGTAATTGTTTGGGTCACAGGGCAAACTGAACTGAGGAAGGTGCACACCAAACTGGATGTCCTGTGCTCAACAGTCTGGGACAAACACACATACTGTTACCCCCTTAATGTCCAAGAGCCTTTTTTTAGCTGCAAAAAGGGATGACATTTGGTTGTACTTCAACACAGTAGTTACCATATGTAACATGAAAACTCATGTCTGGTTGAAGAAGTGGCCTTGGAAACATGGATGTGCATGATGTGTTTCGAGGAGAAACTGTTGCAAGAAGGTTATGCTGGGCTCTGCACAGCGCCAAAGCCTAGATCAAAGGCATCTTGTATCATGAATAATAACAGTCAAACACTGATCTTGCTGCCTGGCTCAGTGATAAGTGTGTATACAAACTGAGCCATCTTGTTAAAGCAGATTGCTTTTGGATGTTCCACACAGCCCTTATGTCTCCATCTTAGCAGACACAAAGGGAGATAATACACATAATACACAGAATACAGCATAGTCTATGTACAATATCACGCTGCTCTCCAGACAGTCGGGTCCCTCAGAAGTCTGCTCCAAAGGCCGTTTCATGAGCTTTACGTTTAACATGAACATTTCACAACCAACTAATAATATCTTCATCACAGTTGGTGCTAGGAAGCTCCGTGCATTTTTCTATTGAAGACATAGTTGTTTTCCATTTACACCATTCCATAGCCAATCAGCCAGCTCCCTCTCTCACGAATTGAAATCACAAAGCTTCAGCGGATCACGCATCCTTTGACATTTACGCAGCAATTTAGTGGATTCTTGTTATGCATTTATTCATCAATGCATTCATTTAACTGCTCATGAATACAAATGTGATGGGTGACCTGTCATATCAGACCTTAGTCCTCCATGGGTAATTTTGCCACTAAGGTGGATGCAATGCTTCCTCATGCATATACATCAGTCCAACGAGGAAATAGGAAGCAGGAACACCAGAGGAAAGTGCTGCCATGGCATTAGAGAGACAACTTTCTTCTTCTTGTTAGAATTCACGACTCAATATCCAGTGTTTAAATGGGAGTTTAGAAGGTGGGCGAACTGCTGGGAGAAGGTTGATGTACTGTGACATCTTGCTGTGCAGTTAAGTGTTAATTAGACTGGAGTTATACTCTGAGCGGTCACACAAAAAGGATCGTGATGCTAGTTCTTGTATCTATGTAGACAGAATTCTTTTTTCTGTGACTTATTGTGTTACATCTTGAGTCAAGCTGCAGAAAACCACTATTAAGCCACTAGAGTGTTAATATAATATGGATAAAACAACAATTTAGTATTATGACTAAAATATACTCAAATGTGTGATTTGCATATACAGTTTAAAGACAAGTAAAGAACAGTGAACACAAAAGTATTGTGTACATATTGAGATAATCATTTTTCCAGTATCAAGCTAATTAGTGCCATGCAACTTTTTCAGTTTGGTCCTCCATCCAGCAGTTTGACCAAACCAAGATATCGAAACAATTCTGTGCTAAATTTGCATGGTATGGATAGTCATGGTCTTCAGATGATAATTCATATTGACTTTGGAGACCCCTTGATGTTCTCTCCGTCTCCACCATCAGTTCAAACTTTTATCCCAATCTAAGAAAAGGTCCTGAAAAAAAATCTTACTGGATGGTAAGTTGAGACTTGTTTATTCCTATTTGCTCACAGCCTGTATTTAAAGGTCTTTGCTGGATTGATTTATTGGCATAAACAATGGAAATAAATGGAGAGGCTTTTGGTGATATTATTATTGTAAGAGGGTTTTTAACCTCCTTTGCCCCAGCTGCACTGCAAGGGGAAATTTGTTTTTATAGAGCGATCTGATAAAAGATTTATCTTCTCAGTACTTGCACAATGTACTAGAATTGGGTCTTTCACAGCATTTCATAGTTTATTAAACTGATGCATTAGAGACGATGATTGAGATAATAAATTTATTAGAGTGATCATAGAATGTGGCACAAGAAGTGCATCAATGGCACTGACTGAAGAATCTAACATGTTTTTTCATGGTGGGGAAAACCGGAGCAGACCCACGCAGACACAGGTAGAACATGCAAACTCCACACAGAAAGACCAGGACGCCCAGAGTTTGAACCCAGGAGGTCACGGTGCTATCCATTGGGCCACCGTGCCGCAGTTGACAAATTTGTATGTGACTCCTAATCCAAGGTATGTTAAATCATGTTGAGTAACTCTGAATGGAAAATTAGCTAAGAGGAAAATCTTTGCTGCAGAGTTAATAGGGAAGATCTTTTATTCAAATTTAGTTTATAACCAGAAATACAGCAAAATGAGTACCACGGGTATTGAGGCAGATATGTTACAAATGTATAAAAGCAGATCATCCGCACAAAGTGTCAGTGTTAAGTAATCTCAGGATTAGACCGAAGACCAATGGAGAATGGTTAGCGATTGCAGTCCTGTCTGGTATGGAGGGATTATTGGATCAGAATTAAAACTAAAAGTCTAAATCAAAAATGCATTTGGTATTTAGGACTGGGCAATTTGTATTTAGAATTTGCCATTTGGGCATTTGGCTATTTAGGATTGGGCATTTGAGGTGTCACTCATAGGGATCATTTCAGTGAGTGTGGCAAAAAGAAGCACTTTTTGTTGACCTTTTCAACAATTCTGTTGTCTTTAATAAAATTAAGCTTGGTACACAACTCCATAAGCATGTGTACGACATAAAGAAGCATGGCACCAATAGTTTCGCTTTGTGGCTACTTATAAAATACTATGAAATGCTTTTAGCCTTCTTCACTTATCTAAGAGATCATTATCTTTGCCTTATGTACTATGATTAAAATACTTAACAATAATAATAATAATAATAATAATAATTCAGAAAATTGTACCACTGTCTCTGCTAAATGTGAAAACAATATATGTTTTAGCAGTTTACATAACTTTTGGTTAATGTACATAAGATCACCAGAAGCAAATGCAGCAATCACACATTTTCTTCAGAAAACACATCGCCGCCGTTTTCTTGACAAAATGTGATTTGGGACCAGCGTCGGGTGATACGGTCGCTGTCAGCTCTTGTAGTATGTGACCCCCTGTCACCGATCACTCACGTAATGTCACAAGACGACAAGTTGTGTAGTGTAAACGGCACAGCCATCGGCCGGCGCTGAAAGTCGTGTAGTCTGCATGAGCCTTAACTAATGTTGATCCTTCATCACTGATACTACCTCATAACACAGGCCTAGCTTACTGGGTTTTCTCCTTGAAGCACCAAGATGTATTCACTTTCCATTCAATTGCCTTCCTTCTGCATCAATTTTTCTTGTCTTGGACTTAGGGATTGTTTGTATACATTTCTCATCTCCACTTGTCGGAAAACACACTTGAGACCTCTATACGGATGCAAAGCATGAACAATTCATTCTGTTTTTTGTCAGTGGAGACACATATGTTGGGGATGCAAAGGTTTCAGGAAACTCATTTTGTGTTTGTTGTTTACCAGATCAAAAATTCTTATTGCTTAGTGCTACCAATTAACTTTAATTAATTAATGAAAAAGTAACAACAGCATTGTGTACCCCCATATCGTACTGTTTGTATATGCTTATGAAATATTCATACCATGACAAGGCAGTTTGGAAACCAACCGCTACTTCACTGTTATATGATCTTGTTTGGTCTCAAATCTCTTGGTACTGTCTCCATTAATTACCTTGACAGGGAACATGAAACAGCGTCAAAGGCACACATCAACAACTGCAACATTGAGTTCATGCAAGAGAGAGACAGACGGAACATGCTGAAGCAGGGCTACATTGAGCTTGGAGATTTATTCCAAGTGGAGGATTGATCCATGTTGTAGACAATATATCGATTTAATTGATTCAATTATTTGGTTTGATTAAAGTAATTGACTAAAGCAGTTATTCCTCAGTTTAAAATGTATATAAAGAAATGTAACAAAAATTATTTATAGTATTGACAGTTAATATTAATAGACGTAACGTAAATGTGACAAAGCATGCAAAACCTGGTAATGGCAATTATACAATGGGGAATATACTGAAAATACAGGGAATTTCAGGGGATTAAGCTACCCTATGCTTTGTCGCTATCTTTTGTATAAAATGGAATGTGTGTGTTCATGATATTCGGTGTAGCCTCTCTTTCTCCCCTTTCTGTAAAACTGCATGTTGGAGAATACACTCACAGGCCACTTTATAAGTTAGACTTTGCTAGCCTCAGAGCTGCCTTAATTCTTTGTGGCATATTTTCAAGAAGGTGTTGGAAACATTCCTCAGCAACTTTGGTTCACATTGACATGATAGTATCAAGCAGTTGTGCAACAAAAAAATAAGGGAAAAAGCTAATTTCTTACACCAGCAGGTGTTTGGGTTTAAGTTTAGCCAGATAACCAGTGGTAGATAAATACGGTGGCGAAATAAGCCAATGGCGAGCATTCCGTACTCAATATGAAATAGGTATAACTATGCGCTTTGCAAAAAGCAGAAATTCACTTATCTGAAATCCCATTTGACTGGAGCAGCAGCAAGAGGGCATCCAATACCGATGCATTCAGAAAAAGTGACATGTCTGTATGTGACGCTCTCGGGTGCCTTGTACAGACCGGAAGTGCTAGCACTAGCTAGCTAGGTACGTTCGTGTCAAAGGTGTTGACAGCCCCGCTGCAACGTAGCAAACGGTGGCGTTTCATACGGACGCTGAAGGGCACCTTTAGCGTAAAATAGTTACGCTTTGTCACACTGTCTGAAAGCGTCGGTAATGACGCACTGAGATGAGAACGCGTTGCAAGAGCTGTAGCAGGACTTACAAGACCGATGGAAATTATGATGCAATTATGGTAACCAATACGAGCAGAGAGGACATGGGCCAGAGATGGAGGTACCAGCATAGACTCTTAACCAGCTGAGCTGAAGGTGGGAGATGTCCTGACTGGAGAGGGCAACATCCCCACGCAGACCATATTCCTGGCTCCACCAGTCTGCGTGAAGTATCCTTGGGCAAGATACTGAACCCCAAACTGTGAATGTGTATTTTTGTTTCTGTTGGCAGAGCCCCTGGCCTTAGTGTGTCAATGTGATGTAGTGGTTGGGAAGGCGCTATATAGCATGATGTATGTGGAATTGAATAGTCAAAATAAGCTACATTGTGCGCTAATGGTAATATTCATCTTTTCGAAAGCTTGCTATCTTTTATTGCACATTTTACATTTGGAATGCTTAATTTTATTTTATTAGAAGTCTAGAAGATTTAAGTCATTAGAAGTCATTGCACATTTGCAATAAACTCTTAAAATCCCCATCCCTTTCCATCCAATCAAAGGAAATGAAAAAGAACCAGTTATTAATTAGTAATAGCTAATAAATCAGTAGTATTAATTAGTCTTTAATAGGTCTAGTTTTAATCATATAAAATCCCAGTTTCCCCCAGAGGGAGAAGGATGACATGCAACAACAGTTCTCAGACAAAATTAAAGTGGGGCATTTGTTATATGGTATCTATCATAACAACTTCCCACCAGGACACCCTGATATTACACTGTGCTGTGCTCTGCTTGACTCATTTTTGATACCAGGTACTTTTCTTGATCTTGTTTTCCACTGCAGATAGTACCCCCACATTGTAGGTAGTATTCTTCCACTTAGTGTAAAAACTATGCAATGCAAAAACAGGGACAATGGAGGATATGGAAGGGATGGTGTTCTTGATTCTTAGTACGTAGCTGTTGTCACAGCAAGTAGACAAACTTTGTGTCACACAAGTGTTGTAAAGGTTCTCTCTGACTAGTTTGTTGTCTGCAGGTTCCCATGTAAGGTGAACCCAAGAAGGTGTCGGGTACCATCAACAACTAAAAAAAAGAATGGTACCAAGCAAGTCGAGTTGAGGCATGCAATATCATGCAGTTGAAATGAGGCTATTGTGTGTCCAATAAGTCCAATCATTTGCTTTCAGCTCTGCTTTGTGTCTGCTAAATGCAGTATGTTCACCAGCTAGTGGTTAACTTTGTCTACTGAGCAGGAAGTGAAAAGGACTTGGACTTGTCTGAGCTAAAACACCTGCTGCAGCTGAAATCAAAACAGTAAATTTGTGGGCTACGAAACCAAAACAGTATGTAAAAAGAAGCTTAAACCTTCATAGAGCTGAGGTGAACAGGTCGGGGTGGCTCATAATTCTATGTGGGTTTGTCAGTACAAGTGACCTCATCCACATTACACATTTGATCTATTGTTAGTTAGAGTGCAGCTTTAAATGGATTTTGAAAATGTGGTAGATCATTTGATTAATTTTACTTAACTTGATTATTTTATTTTAGTAGGTGGACCATTTTTTTCAGGGACTACACTTTCTAGAACAGTGCAGTTCATTGTATTAGAATCAAGGATTCTATTCTGTTAGAATGTGGGTACAGAAAGTGCAGAAGTGCAAAAGGCACTGTCAACCAGCTCATGCTTACTGAAGATAACAAAATAGCACAGGAACCAGGGGAAAAAAAGGAAAAATAAAACAATTCCACTTTGCTGACATTTGTCTTTTCATACTATCACAGGTGTTTGGAATGAAATGATCACTGCAGGATGTTGTACTGCTCCAGATGTGACCTCTCCAGATCTCCTGCCATCCCCACACGACCAGCCTCCCAGCAGGTGCGTGTCTCACTTTGTAACATCATTGCTGCCACTGACCACCCTCCACTATAAATTACAGCTCTGAAACCTCCGACCAAAGTGCCATGGTAACCGGAGCACGTGATCCTTGTTGTTATTTCCCAGTCTCCTGCACCGCTCACCCCCATTCCAGGCTGTAGAGGCAAGGCACAGCTGAGAACACTATGCAAAAGGTCTTTATTAATATGAAAATTAAATCTGTGATGACATTGCTCCTGACTTTAAATTCATCTCACAGTGCCTAGAGGAAGGACAATGTTCTGCAGACTCAGGGAGATGAACGTTTTAGAATACAGAGGTTATATAAATAATGATAGAATCACACAGTGAAATAGGTATTATGCAAAACTGCCATGATTCGTAGAACACATACGAGCTAGACCACGGAAGCCTCCCACTCACTTTTTGTTTTTAACTCCTGATAAGAGAAACCACCCTCTGAGCTAACTTGTAGCACCCATACATTTGCTCTTGGCGTGTTTACTTACTTCCTTATTTGAAACCTATTCCTCATTGTTGGGAGACAAATGCCACCTCCCTCCGTGCCTGCAACGCTGTCTAGTAGTTGACAGATGTCTCGTATTCATGAATATTCTGTGCACCGCTAGGCCCTGATGCTGCCACCGCAGCTTTGATCTTCATTTCAAAAGAAAGTTCTGTCGGTGCTACTGCTAGAGACTGTAATTCAGTACATTTGCTGTTGTAACCTGTTTGTTTGAGTACAAACAGTGACTGAAAGCTCGTAATGGTTGACAGTCTGTCAGGGCCACTCTTTAAATCAAGATAAGAAGCGAGGTCTTAATTAACAATGGTGAACATAGTAATATAATAAACTTTGTTATTTTAGCTCTAAAAAAGCTAATTGTTAAATTTGCAAGGATGCATTGTCGTAATCACAGAGGTCACATTACCATGGTGACTGTCAAAAGCAGAAGGTGAGAATGTAACCATTTGATTACTGAATTATGCAACAGCCAGTGAAAAAGAGAAAAAGAAAAATAGTAGGGTTGAAGGACAAAGTCACTAAAGATCTCCTTGTGGATGCTATTAGCTAAAATGCATTTGAAATATCATCACCTGAGGCAACTAGTCAATCTCCACTCCAATTATATCTGTCTACAACTGTCTACTGTTAATCCACTTTTTGAAAACAGACTAAATTAGCCCAGTATTTGTTAAACCAACACGTCATCTAACTTCCATAGTTCCATATTAAGACAGACACATTACACTGTTCATAATTTATTCACTGTCCCTCTGCTTTGCTACGTCCTTAACTAGCATCCAAAGTTGTGATACACTTGGATATATTGGATATATAAACACTGTACGTAGACTATTCCCAGCCAGGTGTCCATACAGTTGAACAGCTTTGTTGAACAGAGAGAACCTTCATTCACATAATGTTATGAGAGTCTGGTTAAAACAAAGAGACACCACCATCTGCAGTCTGCCAGCATAGTTACAGAGCTGCCCCGCTTGACCTCAGTGAAAACCCATCGGGCTCTATTCACAGGCTGGCCTTTCAGCACACATACTCTTGCATTGTAGTAATGATATCGGTTTCTCTCAACACGTCTTTAGAGCGGTGGCCGGGTCTCAGGACTCCTTTGTTTCATGGCCTGGATGGAGAAGTATCTCTTTGCCAGTCTCCAGCCACATTTCGCAGAGCACAGAGAGTACAGAGCCCCCTGCAGACTCCAGCATTCTCTTTATAGACCACTGCAGCTCCTCTTCCTCCAGAGACAGGCGCAGTGGGCTTGCTCTTTCTAGCAGATGATTAATCTTCTCATTATCAGACATCAGACTTAAAGTAGCTACTACTTCCAAACAGGTTGCTGCTCTTGCTGCTGTGCTAAAATTTAAGGATGTCTGTATGTACTGAGCACAGGAATTTGTGAAGGTAAACATATTTTGCTTAACTAAAAGCCAGTTCCTATAGAGCGTTAGATTTCATCCATAAACACATGGGGGGAAAAAATGCAGAATCTCTGAGTAACCTACATTGAGAAATCTCTCGTGTGACAAAATAATGATAAAGATTGCAGCTGCCTCACATGCATCAATAGTGTCTTCATCTGCAGATGAAACTGGTTCATGTGTCAGCGTGAAATGTCAGGTGGGAACAAGTTGCCAGGAATAAGCAGGAATTAATGTATAAAAGTCTTTTTTATATAAAACCCTACACACTGAGTAGTTTGTAGGGGAAATTAAAACATTAATCAAAGGCATAATAAGCATTATAGGGGTAGTGATGGAACAGTGGATAAGATACATGCCTTTGGTGTGACAGACCTGGGTTCAAATACATTGTGAGACACCATTGTGTCCCTGAGTAAGACACTTAACCCCTCGTTGCTCCAGAGGCATGTGACCTCTGACATATATACTGATTGTAAGTCGCTTTGGATAAAAGTGTCAGCTAAATGAATAAATGTAAATGTAAGCAGGATTTGTTGTACAATAGTGCAGCTTCCGTGTACTTCTGGCCCCTTCTTCAGATCCACTTTATTAAAAATCAACACGTTTATATAAATGAAACTGAACAGAGAAAGTGCAGTGAATATCAAATTTTATTTTATTGTAAATACAAATTACAGTGAGGCTAATTCATTAATATAGTGACTACCACTCATGGTCAACCCAAAAAGCTTGTGTTGAGATTATTTGGTGCCACAAGAGATGAACAGATATGTTACCAGTTGCATATTGAGCGTAGTGCATCCTCAGCCTGGGTCAAGCCTACGGGTAAATCAGAAAGCACTGAAGACCGCTCTGAATCACATTTGCCAAAAATTAAAATGTTGTTTGAAATGCTTAAAACTCTTTTAGCTGTATACACCAAGTAAGGTCAAGTTCTGGACCGATTATGTAAAGCCTGGGGCTCGACGATTAATTGAAAAGTAATCGAAATTCAGAGTCTCTAACGGATTTAATTTTATCATGTCGGTTATTTAATCCTATTAATGTTGTCCCCACTGTCTGTGTTCATGTACTTTCCCCTCAAAAACATGCTGCCATGTGTGTAGTCATGTGACTCAGACTCGTCTAGTCCTGCTCAGCAGTCTGAAGCACAGGGAGATGTCGGCTAGGCTAACCGCCTTCACTTTCCAGCAGACAGACTTTTCCTAACGGGCATACTGTGACCTACACTGTACATTCACTGCCAGACAGACAACTTACTCACTCCCTTTCACGGCCACTTTCTGATGCTCGCTCTCTCTCATTCGCTCGCCCACACACTGCGCTGCCCTGGGGGAAAAAAACCCTGCTCTTATAGCAGCACCTGTCACATAGTTGTCCTTTGAAGAATGATGAGAAGAAGCTAGCAAAGCGTTCAATGTCGCCGTGCGCAAATCACTAGCTGCCCATTTGAGTTCAACAATTTTTATTTTAGTAGCACCGAATTCTCATTCAGCAGCGGCCACGTGCTTGATCAAGGGTGACATCAACAGACATCAACATTTCCTTTTCAATTAATATTTAAATATTATATATTGAAAAATCATTGATAAAACTTAAATGAAGCCTTTAGAACCATGCGGACGCAGCTGACTATACCGTCAGGACCCTTGTTTCAACTTTTTTAAAAAACGTTCGCTGATCATTGTCCATACTTGGGGATACACATGAAGCACACTCTATTTCTACGACCCTGATTAAAATGAGTGTAATATATTATGTCAGCCAGTCTGTGCAGCCCTAACATTAGCAGCTACTACAACCCATATCAGTCCATCTTCTCTAATTTTTTGACATCGATTGTAAAGGCCTCTATACAGGCAAAATGGTACCAAACCTGGCAACCTCACTGTGACAATAAGACTCTGGGAAGTCACTGCACGCTGCTGATGTTCACCTGCAAAATGTTCCAGTATGTGGCAGCCTCACACACTGACTGTCAAGTTGGATGACCCAAAACAAACAATCGGATACATTTAAATAAGGAAGAATCATAGCGTTTTTTGTCAACCTACAAAAGTGACCTTCAGTAAAATTTCAACAAGTCAGATAAATATCAAGTTGTATAAATGCCGTTTTAAGTTTTTTAATTAATTTAAAGTTTTTCTGTTTATTTCTATGGAGCATCTAGATGGAGCAAGAACTGGGCCAAACTCCTCCTCCTTGTCACTGGCAAGGAGAGACGATGTCAGCAAATACAGGCCTACTGACCCGAAGAAACATAACATATCCACATTTTTGGATGCAAAGTACCCATTTAAGAAATGCATCTGCTGGTACGGTATGTATGTATGAAGACTTTTTACTGTATTAGTATACAGTGCAGAGTGAGGAGGTGGTACTGAATGTGAGAGCCTACAGCCATCCTGCTGAGTCTGAGCTTGAAAGGTGTTCTTAAAGAGCCTCAACACCCATGGGGAGATCAAGTGCTCTTACCTAAAGAAACCCCTTTAACTGTAGGTGTTTTAGTGAAGGCTACTTCAAGGTACATTCAAGGTTTAAGGTAAAAGTTGCATTTGTCATTTTACACACAGGGCTGCACAGTCAAATTAAAGTTCATCTCCACACAGAACATACACTATGTACAAATATATTTAAAATTAAAGTAGAATAAAAACAATATATACATATAAACTATGTAGTGAAGAAACACATAAACTAAGTGTATATAAATATATACACATGTATAACATATACATATGTGTATGTATAACATATACATATAAACTAAGTAAGCCTTTAGTACATATAAACTAGTACTAAGTAGTGCTGTGGCTATGTGTAAAACCAGCAAAACAGACAGCATAACGGTCAATCAGTGAACATGTACTGCATAGCCTGTCTACTCATGCATGTACATGACATACAAACAAAAGAGGGGCCTGCTCATGTCAAAGACCCCACAGGGTACATTTATGTGTCAAGAACTCTCCATTTGGCCTCACTTTCAGAACATGACACATGAGCCGATAGTGGATCCACTTTGCTGTACACAAATAGCAATCCCTACATAAACCATTAAGAAAAAAATCCTAATATTGTAGCTATTATTCAGCAACAGGTTGTGTATTTAAAGGTTTGTGACCCTGCAGTTGTCTACCCTGGAACAGGAATGTTAAAATATTACCCTGTGGCAAAATAATAACTTTTAAATCTAAATTATCTGCAGACTGTGCTGCTCCACTTTTCTTCTCCACAGCACTAACTCTGTTAGCAGCCAACGCAATCGGTGAAAATTCTGTTTTTAAAACATTGGTTGGTCTGTGTGGCCCTGCGATGGACTGGCAAGCTGTCCAGGGTGTACCCCGCCTTTCGCCCGATGTCAGCTGGGATGGGCTCCACCCCCCCTGCGACCCTGTACGCAGGATAAGCGGTTGATGATGGATGGATGGTTGGTTTGTGTACACAGTATGTACTGTCTGATACACTAGTGTTTGAAGCTTGGCACACTCAAGGTTTAGTCAATCAAGTGACAAAGTTTGTCATCTGAGAGTGATGAACTTTAGCTTACTAAAACTCAGGCCATAGTCTTTACAGGTTAAAAAGTTGTGAGAATTGCTAACAACTCAAATTTTATGGAATCCAAGCGCAGACATGTGGAAAAAAATAAATTCCATAAGAGAAATGCTGAGCTAACCTTGTGTCAACAAATTTACCATACAAGTTCAGAAGAATTTATTTTCTATTCATTTTAACCTACTTACTTTCACAACTTTAATGCATTTCCAAACAATTTTAACTCCACCTCACAATTGTGGTTCACTTATCGCTGACCTTCCTGTTTGTTTTATGTCTGAGCACTTTATCACCTCCCCATTTCCCTCCCGAGTTAAATCAATATAACTCTAGCTGTCTTCTACTGGAACATCATCTGTGGTCGGAACGCTTCAGCACAACCTTGGAACACGCTGTGCTGCATCAGCAACAGTCAGCGGTGGAAGAATACCAAAATATCCCACTACTTTACAGTAATGTTGTGTACAGTAGAGATTAAGGTAAAACTTTCCTTTCCTTTAATGGTGCATTCTGATCACAGGCAAGAAGTTTGAACTTGTTCGTTAGATGCTGTTTTGGCATGTCCTCTTTTGACTGCAGTGTCACACTGGAACAGTGTGAGGTCTTACACTTTGATTTGCAGTCACTCATGTCAATCATTCATAATGATGTACTGTGTTGCCAATAGTCACTCTGCTCAAAAGTGATTTCAAGTGCGGCAAGCTAAAAAAAACCCACATGCAGCGCCACTTTGGCAGAGACGTAAGCAGCTGTACTCTGAGTGTGTGCCTCCATGGAACATATTGACACTTAAACCGAGCAGCAACAACCATTGCAGATTGCATATGCACACATACTGCAGCTGAAGGACATTCCAAGCCACAAGTAAAACTGCTATTGACTTTTATTTGATTTTTAATCAAGCAAAAGCAAAAATCAGTTGGTTCCAAGTTCAGCCTAGCTCAGTTGCTTTGAGTTGTACTGATGTCTGAAGATAGAAGAGATCCACGTCCTATATTGTTCCTGCACCAAGATGCAACCTATAACTCAAAGCAGACCGTCATTTTGTATATGAGTGCTACACTGATACTTTGATTAGCAGTTTGCAGTGTATTCCATACGTTTTAAAAAAGTATTTAAAAAGTTTTAAATTTAGTATTCTAAAAATAAGTCCTTAAAAGTATTACATTTTGTTTACAAAGGTCCTAAATTGTGTGTTGTCCTTTCATAGGATTAAATAAATGCCGTTGTGTCATAATTAAATATGTGTTGTGTGTGTGTGTGTGTGTGACTTTACAGTTTACTCCGTTTGGGGTGGCCTGTATGTTGGACAGCAGTACAGGTAATGTTACTGTTTACGTCAGTGTTTAGCTACGCTCTGAACTGTGGAGTGTTTGCGGTGCACAAGCTCTAGTTTCCAAGCTCTGGCACGAGTCAGTCTGTTGTTAGAAAACAAAACAAAACTTTTCTGACCTCGTACTAAAAAGCTAACATTAGCTGGTTGACTCAGAATGGGCAAGTGTCTGAAGTTCAGAAGGCCAGAGATACAGACAAGTTGGGGTACGGAGCTGGAAGACCCGCGGCAGATTACTGGTCAGTGAATGTTACAGCAACGGAGAGGCAGTTGTGTATGGGACGAGGACTGTGTCTAGTGTTAATCTCATTTTTGAAGTGGCAACAAGTTTTTTTAAAGTGAGGGAGAATAGCCCGAGTCTTTTAATGTGTGTGCAGACACACAACCGAGCTGAAAGAATAAGGCTGAGATTTTCTGTCTCCCTGCATGTGTCAGTTTCAGATATTGACTCGTATTACTCATATAATCCTTGTACTCGGCAAAAGTGCTGTATCCGTACCAGATACTCGTTTTAGCCGAGTATCCGGCTCAACTCTAATGGTCACCACACTGGTGCCAAAAACTCCACCTACTTTTACAGTAAACAGGGAAAGACTTTGAACTTCTATCTAGAAATCCACTGTCTGCAGTTATTTTTTAAATTAATTCAGATTCTCAGTGTTACTTCCTCTAATGTGAGTCATGGTTATAGGTTTAATTAAGATGACAAAAAGAAAAGTTCAAAATTGTGGGAAATATACTTAATGGCTTCTTCGACAACAGGCACATGAGAGGAATGATACCACTGGTTAAAATAAGGACACCTTTGCAATGATCTGATCAGCACCTTGATGTGTGAGGTGGATGTATTATTTCGGCAAAAGAGAAGTGCTCACTAACACAGATTTTTACAGATTTATGAACAATATTTGAGAGAAATAAGCCTTCTGTGTATGTGTACAATTAACACTTTTTTCACTCGTTAACGCGTTCTTTATTCTTATTATTTTGAAAGTCTGTTGGTCACTGGCTCTGAATACACAGACAGTCAAACCATGGGTCACAGGAGGGGTGGGATGTTTATCAGCTTGCAAATCACCCACCCAAACAAGCAATGGAGGGAGGCTTCAGCAGACTGCGCAGTCAGTCTTCGGCAGACTATGCAGCGTGTGGGAAAAGTAGATAAACAAAAGCAAAACAAGCAATGAAATGCCATAGAGAAGTGGATAGCTACACACTGCATGCTGATTAGTATTGGGGAAGATGTCTGAATGTTCTTGAAATCACAATGTAGTTGCTTGACCCCACGGGCTTGCTCTTTGCTGCGGTGATCAAAAAGGGAGACAAGCACTCCACGAGTAAACAGCAGGCGCTCTATGTAGAGCAACCATTGCAACGGCTTCTGTGCGCTACACAGCTGTAGCCTATTTAACTTAAGTTAAAATTATAGGCTGCATAACTTTACCGTGATAGACCTTCATCTAGTTCTGTTTCGTATAGCCCGCACCCTCTAAGGTTATCACCATTGGGTTTACCCCTCCGCGTGCCTGCGCATGCCTTAGAAAAGTTGTCTACGCCCATCCACAGCGGGGCCTCTCCTACATCTGCACCTTGTGTATATACAACAGTGAGAGTTAACTTTCGGCTCCCATTTTTCTTCAGCATTCAGCTGTCTAAAGAGCAGAAGATTTCCAATCAGAAAAGAGGAGCGAAGTCTTCTAGCAAGTCGGCTCGAGCAGGGCGGGATGCCGCTACATGAGTACGGGCGTGCAGCGTCTGTGACACGGGCTTTGTCCTGCCAGGGGACCTCTATCCTCCATGGAGGGTGCACCTCAGACCATAGCACGCCAGCTGAGTGCTCAGCCCCGGCTTACGGCGCTCACTCTGCGACCTTCTCTTCCGTAAAGAGAAGCAGTGCCGGGTGGATTATTTTGCCGGTAAGGACGAGGTGGTGTGGCAATCCACCCAGCCGCTTCCCCCGTTCCAAGCACAGGTGACGCTGGTCTTGATATTGCTATGTTGCCGTGGTGAGGCAAGCGATCGTTAGGCCACAAGGATGCTAACATTGACCTAACAGGTAGCTAACGTTAAGCTAATGTATGGATGACATGCGGTGTTCCCCTGGATCAGCCGACCAGGGACACCCCATGTGTCCACGTTTCACCAGATTAGTTGCGGCTAATGACATCTAGCAACCGGATTCATTGCTACTGCCCAACCCTCGTAGGTCAGACGATTGGTAAGCTATGGGGCGAGCCACCAAGCACACATTTCCCACACTGTATGAGCCAGCTGCCGTTAGCCAGGTGGCTAATATAGGGTGTGTGTGTGTTCTGTCCACATGAAGAATGCTCAGTGTGCCCTGTGGTTTTCACTGAGCCCGTGGGACGTCCCCCCGCTGGGGGTGGACATCTTCGTGTTTGTCCGTTTTCGGCTACTGTAGAAACATGGCAACATCCATGGAGGGGAGATCCGAGGTTATGTAGATAGAAATGGCCCGTTCTAAGGTGACAGACACATACATCACTGAAAACATAGTTATGGATATTAAATTGCATTTCTGTCAATAAATCCACAGAAATATTACACACTGGACCTTTAAGTGTTCCCTTAATTTTTTTTGAGCAGTGTACAACCACCAATACTACCTGCACTACATGTGCCTAATCTGCCATCACTTAAGAAGAAATCAATGGATTAGTTTGTTCTTGTCCTTTCATCTTTATTTTAGTCTAGTAATAGTTGGATATTCACAGGATGTCCTCCCTGAAAGAATGATGAAATTGTTCCCCGAGCAAAGTGCAAAAAAAATGACAAGATCTTTGACATAAGCCTCAAAAATGAAGCTTATATAATTAGGCTTGGCAGAGCTCCTGCCATCAAAGCGAAGGATGGTGCTAACTAATTGAGCAGACAGATTAGTGGTGGTCTGACACGGCCAAAGAGTACTAAAGGAGGAATGAGGTAACACTGGTTGGAAGACAGCTGCCTGGCACGGACCCTAAGAGGAAAGATCCATCCTCACACATTATTGCATGTTATATATCAAGTTTTAATGTGTCATACTGCCAAGGGTTATTTTCCATCAGAATCTTCATTTACTTTACTGTAACATACATTTTCTTTTACGCATTTCTTAAATGAGCATACTGCTGCACAAATGTAGGAGGGATTAGAAAGCTCTTGACACCAACTTCTGACACTTCTGACACAAAACTGTTTCTATTAATTTCTACTGTTTTTTACTTGCCTACAAATCTAACATGAATAAGAGTAGTAGACAATTGTCACGGTGGGCTATGCAGGGCAGTGGGGATTAGACAGAAACACAAACAAGCAGAAAGATACAGGGATTTATTGTGTTTAAATGACCTTACAGGCAGGTGTTGGGAGGCAGGCAGGAAGGTAGGTACGTATAGGTGCCACTAAAGGCTTCTGCAGACTACACGACTTTCAGCGTAGACCGATGTCCGTGCGGTTCACACTACACAACTTGCCATCTTGTGACGGGAGTCTGGTCACACACAGGGGGGACAGGGGGGGTCACACACTACATGAGATGACAGCGGCCGTGTCACCTGACGCTGGTCTCCAAACCGCGTTTTGTCAAGAAAACAGACGTGAAATGGGAAATGACGCAAACCTACACATGAAACAGCTGTTGGTTGTTATTATAAAGATAGCAATTATAAAGACAAAGAATCTGTGTGAAAGAATGGATTAGCACACGCAGGTAGCAGGGATTGTCTGAGCTACAGAGAGCGCAGAGGGGAAAAGGGTTTTGCAGTAAAAAGTATATTTAAAGTAAGTTATAGTTAAGAAGTTATGTACATGTTGATTTAATAAGTTAATAAAGTTCACAGATCGCATCCTATTTTTTGTGTTTTCACTGTCACACATTGAGTAGGCCCAGGGCTGGACTGGTAATCTGGCATACCGGGCAAATGCCCGGTGGGCCGACGCACCATTGGGGCTGGTGTAATGTAAATTATTTATTTATATAACCATATATATTTTTTAAAAATGGGCCAATGATCTGGCCCAATCACATCTCTTACTAGCCCACAACCCCTCTGCTCTGTTTCTTGCGTCAAAAGCCAAAAAAACACCCATTTTTCAGACGCCAAATGCGCGAGAACAACCGATAT
>JAPMOB010239385.1:0-12038 GCA_029875015.1 Lepomis gibbosus | reverse complement strand
ATTTGGATCACACTACCTTGTTTCTTAAGACCCGCCCTTCTCTGCTTCTGATTGGCTAGTAGTCCTTACCTGGGAACTGCAGATGTGCAACTCCAACAAAGATTTTGTACTAGTAAGATGTATCACTCTGTAGCTCAAGAGCGGAGCGTACAACACATAGGGTGAAAAGAGGAGCTGCAGCAAAGAGCAGTATGAGAAAAATATGGTGTTTTTTGAAAATTAAACCATGTAAACCTGTTCTGGTGCAACCCCTAATTAAGATTTTGAACCTGAAAATGAGCATAATACCACCTCTTTAAATTTGACCAGATAAAACCTGCGGACACTGCGGATATTGTTCCATTACCTCGTCTGCCTGACTTAACGATTTGAATAGTGTGGTTGCTTTTTCCACACAACACAGTAAAGTAGGTAAGTCAAGATTCAAGTTATTATCACTTAACACCAAAAAATCTCATTAAGAATCTGGAAATAGAAAATGTTCAACATTATTGCAAAAGAGAATAAAAAGAAATTGATTATCAAAATTGTTCCTTGTTAATTCTATTCAGCTTCATGCAAGATGTGCCTTATTTTGTGTCTGTTAAAATTAAAAATTGTAATGGAGTTGTAATCTTATTTTTAAGGACTACTATCTGAAAATTTCAAGTTGACTAGTAGTAATTTTGTTGAGTGAATTTCCATTAGTATTTAAGTCCAGCACAATACTTTTTTTTGAGTAGATTTTCCTCTGAGTACAAGTTGTTCTCGATTACATTTATTGATTGAAGAATTAGAGGCATTCAATTTTAATAAGCACAAGTGAATCAATGTAATTTAGTATGGAGAAATTAAATGTTTAAAAATGTATTATATTTGAGTTAAGGTTTACTCAAAATAATATTACCAATCAGTTTCCACAAATATTTTGAGTATTCTGAATTTATTTGGGTTTACAGTGCACTATTTTTTTTGACAATCCAGCGGAGGCCCTGAATGCATGCCTGATGGATCGACACGACAATGCTACAAACTCCCCTCCCGTTTTCACCAGTGGAAACAAGTGATCATACCGTATCCTTTTACATCTCTGATGGGTTTTTCAGCCATGTTGCGCTCTGCTGTAATGGAACATCTACTCATGAAAATACACATGGCAAGCTATTTGAAGATATCAGTCATTCACTCCCCTCTTTCCTTATTTTTTTTGTCATTTTCCTATTACAAAACTGCTAGAAAATATCTCAGGTTTTCTATTCTTTATTCCGAGGTAGTTTAGTTTAATAATATTTGAAGATATGAAAATTAAAAAATGTTTCTTAGATATTTCAACTTATACTGGTTTCGTTTTGACATTTTAGTGTACTTTGATTTCAACTACAATGAAAAGACAAATGTTCATATTCACCATATATGACAGCTTTGTGATATGCCAAATAAAAAACAACTTTCTGTCAGATACTAATCTGAAGGAATGTTTTTTTTTTATTCATGACATGATTTAATTTAAATAATACCTTTTAGGGAAATTAGGTAACATTGCTATAGTATAACATGTGGGAGGACAGGGCAGCTGTTCCTGCATAAGTTCTGATTTTATTGTAAATGACCAGGCCTGCCCACAGAAATGACAGGGCTCCTGAAAAGGTCCAGTAAATGGGCCCTCCGCAAATCTACTTTACTCATGTGAATGCATGCTGTGCTCTCTCTCTATCTCCTACATAAACACAGACATGGCCTGCCGCGTGTGGTGCACTTTTGATGTTCTGGCGTTGTGTCATACCATGTTCAGGAGAGGGGGTTTTCATTATGAAACTGGCTTTAAAATTATTTTTTTTGGTCATTTTAAAAAGTAAGTAATAAGTGAGTTTTTGGTTCAAAATTAAATTTCGTTGTCTTTGCTTATATTTAGAATGAACATCATTAGTGCTGGCCTGCATGGGCCCCCCCTAGCAGCTGGGCCCCAGAATGCTTTCCCCTTTTTCCCCTCTAATGGGCGGCCCTCTAAATGACTGTAATCTTAGCTCTAAAACACGTAAAAACTTAATCATTTTACCCTTCAAGTGATAAGAACACAGACAGCAGTTAAACTGTCGTTAACATTTTCCCCATGTGTTCTCAATAGACTTTTCCCTTCAATGCCAACACTTCAGCTCATTGTGTTGATTAAGTAAATACATCTCAAAAGTGAGAGAATGCAGCTTTCAAGATAAATAATTCATCATGGTGAAGTCTCTGACTGCACTTGCCCCTGTGCCCTGCATGCACCACTTCCACAACTAATGATATAGCTAGATATTTATGTCTGGCTGGGTGTAAAGTGAAGTTTTTCATACATGCACAACAGCTTTTCTGACTTCTGTGAGAGAGTTGTTGGCTGCACACATATCCAGAAGTAAAGCTGCTGGCATTGTCTAAAACAAAACAATGTCAGAATGTGTGTGATGAAAATAATAAGCTGTTTAGAAAAATCTTGAAGGCCTTTTTATGCTTGCTTGAGTAGTAAAAATGGCTGAAAACTCATTTGTCAGAATGCTGACACAGAACTGTATCTTGTGGATAGTGCTTGCAAGTATTTAGTTCCTGAGCAAAACAGCCTATTGGCACAAAACTCCTGGAAAATAAGCAGCTAGAGAGACTCAACAGGAGACGACTTCACAGTAAATGAGGTAAACTCCCACTGCAACCTGTTGGGGACAGGAACCCTTTTCCAGGAAAAACACCTAAAATAACATACCCCAAATGAATCAGGAATAACTCCTTAACCATTTGGCCTAAATTCATAATTCTCCTTTGAAAGGTCAGAAGTTAAGGAATATATATCCATTGTGCATTAACATATTTATTTTACCATTACAGACTACATGGAGATGCAATAAAGAAAAAATATATTTTCATCCTTGCCTGGTAAAAAAAAAAGCTATATTTTAATGCAATAAACCATCATAAGGAAGATTATAATGCAACTGAATATCTTCTAATACACCAGAATGCAATTGTAAATAAATTTGATGAAAATATAAAAAAAATACAACAGTTATACAATACTTATAAATCATACCCGATGAATGACGTTATTTTGGCAATATTTACTGTTTAAAAGTTGACTTTTATTGGGAGTTATCTTTGAAATACTATTTATGTCCATACAACCAAGTTCCAAATAACTCTGAAATATTGATTAAAAACAGCGAATATTGATCAACATTCCTGTGACCAAAGCACTCCCATGCTTTATAGGCTTGTAGCGTGAGAATGGAACATCATGTCTATGTACCTCCAAGTTACCTACTAAACCACAGAAAAGACAGTGTGAAAAATTTTGACTTCAGCTCTGCAGAAAAGGCCAGGCACACTGCTCCCAGGTATTGCACAATATCCATGGTCTTCGTTGGAGAGCTTACAGAAGCAACACCACATTTTACAATGAGCTAGTCATTGTCTAAAATAATAAAAATGGCACTCATCACTTCTCCTAGCCCTAATAAGCCTGACAACATTCATGACCATACCAACCCACCCAATTTTCCTGGGAGACTTCCGCTTTTCTCCTGGGTCACAGCAGTGTGTTTAATGTTACACTACTTGAGTGGAGGCTACGCTGTTGGCAAACGTGATTGTAGATTTATTTCTGAAACAGAGTGACAGTTACAGCGAAGGGTCCTATCATTTCTCCCTAGTTCGTCACTCACTTACTGACTTACTTAAATATTCTCTAATATTGTTTTCAGCAGCTAACGCATTGCTAATTTAGATTAGCCACAAAGCTAGCAAATACCATGGTTATCAGGGGAAGAGTGTTAATGTTAATGAGCAGTTAAACTATAGTGTTTAACTTTTAACACTAAATATATCTGCTAGCTGTGTGTCTATAGTTACACTTGGTACGTCGCAAATGATTAAACCAGAGGCGACATGTAAATAAACATGAGCTGAACAAGTAGCTAACATAGCTTATATATATGTAAGCCGTTATACCAACTGTTATGTATTGCAGTTTCTAAGTAGTACTTATTTTATACAGGAAACAGGTCTACTATCCAAATTATTTTCAAAATCAAAATATCAGCTTATAAATCGTCTCTTTTTCATTTTAATATTGGAATCGACAAAACTCCATATTGGTTGGGCTCTACAGGATCACCACCTGTACACATTCTTCATCATACAGAATTCACATCACATGATTGCAACAATGCTTCCATAATTCACACACAAACAAACATACAGTATATAGGCTACTTCATCATCGCCACGGAAAGACAGCCCTCTTAAAACTTTATGGCAGGCACAACCCGCTTGAGCTCTCCTAAAAGTAACATTACCGCTTCTCTCCTTCCAGCTGTTGCAGCAGTTTATGTTCACAGCCCCGCTAATAGTGAAGTGCGATACCACTCAGTTCCTATACGATCCAATACCAAGGCCGATCCAATATCCAATGCCCAGGCTGGTATTGCAGATACCAATACTTTTTGCATATTTTATTTCTAGTTTAATGTGACCTCACCCCATTTCTGAATTTATGAGGGAAATAAAGAATAGGCTGTAGGTTTACCAATTCCAAATAATAGTTGCATAATGACAAGACATCAAACTACTGTTATATTCTTTAATTATAATAAAAATATCCTGCTCAGAACTGTCCCTTCATACATCATCATATTATTGTGACTTAATCTCAGATGTTTAGCAAAGTTTGCGGTGTTAAAGTATTTCACTGTCTTGAGAAGGAGGAGGCTAGTGAATAGAAAAGGTGCATGGTCAGACGTTTCCGGGGTTGAGAAGCTCCACAAGCGCACGCAAGGTTAGAGGTGCCAGCCGGCCGGCCAGTCACGCCCATAGAGCCACCTGGTCCCAGTTACTCAGACGACTGCAGTAGCAACGACAGAGGAAAGGCCACAACAAAACAGTCCCAGCCCAGCATTACGCAGTGTGCAATGGCACAAAAACAGGCCCTGGGAACGACGCTATGCAGCTGTGCATGCAACATAACAGGACAGTGCATGCAACCGACAGTGGAGATGGAGCGCAGCTATTTCCTCTGACCTGTGAAGAGCAGGGAAGAATCTGTCTAGAATAATCACCCTCGACCTGAAGGAGCTTGTTATGCTCTTGGGCATGAAGGCAGGTTAAGACGCAGGAAAGCAGAGCTGCTGTCCCCCTGGATTCTGAGACATGAGAGAGTCACAGAGAGTGCAGCCACAGACTCTCAGCGCCAAAAGCAGGGTGGTTTTGGCAGAGAGAAATTTCAGCCCCGCCGTTTCCATGGGTCTGAAGGAACCTTGGACAGGGCGTGTAAAAAGTCCCAGAGAAAAGCAGCAACTTGATAAAACTGGTCACCAGACACTAGGTCTGGGAGCCAGTCTTTGTCACCGGATCAAAGACAAAGACTTTCTAATTAACAGAATCCAGCATCAGGTGATGACCAATGACCTCTGTGCAATATATTTTATGTTTTACTTTATTTTTTACTACAAACTGCTAATAGATCTATCTATCTATCGTTAACAGCAGCTAATGGCGGAAATGTGGTCACACGGGGTCTCCCTGGTTGCCTGATCCAGGGGTAGACCACATGTTAGCTTCATGTTGGGGTTATGTTAGCTTAACGTTAGCTTCACCTCTCACAAGCAACTTGGCCACAGTTGCTGACTCCCAGACACTGAAGGAGGCCTTCCTACCACTGACAGAAGGTAAGAGGCAGAGAAGGAAGCCCTTGTTTTTGTTTTTGTTTTTTAAAGCATCCTAGAAAAAAGGACACTTTCTCTCGAGGAAGCATAAGTGCAAGTCCTCCAGCCCCTTTTGATGTGTATGTGTTTAAGTGCATGCTTTGACCTTTATAAATGACACTACTGAGCTTCCCTCACTGCTCTGAACTATGACGTTTAAGCAGCTTCCCAGTTCCCACAGTGTTACTAAATGACACCAAGGAGTCTTGACCATGCATTTTATTTGAAGACTTGGTAGTGAACAGGTTATTAGGTGAACCCAATTTTGGACTAATGCTGTTGAAAAGGCAGGGTCAAAAAATTAAAGGACACTTGCTAGATGCAGAGGGCCAACAGTGCACAAAAGAAAAAAACAAACACAACAATAGCATTTTCAACTCTAGAGAGCAAATTGTCTGGCCTGTAAGAGCGCGTGGAGGCCAATCATTTTCAGCATGTAAGGCTATAGAAAGTTCAATATATGGCTACCTCAAAATTGTACTATATATGAAATGTTGAATTCCACCATTGGTCATTTTAACGAAAGTTTTGCTTTAGAGCTCTCTTGCCACTGGACAACTCAACAATCCAATAATATACATAATATTAATCACTTTAACAAGGAGAAAGCTCTTTTATTGCTCATTCATATACATATATATAAGCTCATTCACTGCCTTTTGTACTACTGCAACTATTACATTTTGCACAGAGAAAAGAAACAGTCAAAATATCTTGCTATTCCCATTAATGGCCCAAACTGTTGCTCTCACACATGTTCTGCAACCAACATCCAGAATACTGCACGTGACCCAAACATTCAAATCCCACTTCAGATATCTGTCAAAGGAGGAAGCAGCAAAAGTTGAGAAAGAGGTCATGTAATTGCATAACCATGCAGTATTTTAATCATCTTCTTGACATGTGATGACATTTCGTCAAGTAACTTCAGGCCAGTACTTTTTGTTTTCTTAATTCAGGCCTCATGCATGGGTCCTAAATAGCAGCAAAGCAGGTGTCTCCTGAAAACCTCCCAGTCGGATGTGTCAGTGGGGGCCGTGGCTACTTTGTCTGAGGGACAAGGATGCAGAGCCGAGTCCCAGTAGAAACAGACACTGCATACATCAGAAGCTCGTTACTGGCTTACTGCATATATACACTGTGTTATATAACCTTTATGCCCCAAGCTATGTTGTCACTTTTTCTGATTTTCACTTTTTTCCTGGAGCCTACTACATGCATTCAGAAAATCCGATCATATTATCTCCTTTCATGACACTCCAACATGCAGTCATCCACAATAACTTAATCAGATTTAGCGCCTTATTTACTATAAGCTTGCACAAAACCTAAATGAATGCAGCTTTGAATGAATGCAGTTCTTCCTGATTTATTCAGACCATTTGCACGAATATAGTCGGTCACAATTTTCCAGTCAGAATACCAAGTAATCTAGCTGACTGTGCTGTCTGGTCAAATCAATTGCATCAGACTTGTATGGCTATTCTCTTTTCCTCGCACTTTGAAAACAGTTTCTACTACCACCTGCATATCTGTTACTGAGCCACACATTGTACTTTCATAAACAAATTGCCTGCATTATGTGAAATATCCACGTAGACTTTCTCAAAGTAGGACCCAAAATCTCTGAGGAAAGGATAAGAAACCTCCGCTGACCTATTACCTTGCAGAGGTATGCCGAGAGGTTGAATGAGCATTCATTTGTTTCAGATAAAAAGAGTGAAAGTCAGTCACAGTCTATTGACGCAGAATGACTCATAAATCACACTTACACAGTGATTTCACTTAATCCTCAGTGCATTCTTTATACAGCATGCTCATCCAAAAGTATGCTTCTTCTCGGTTGAAAGTTGTTGGCTTTGGCGTGCTGCATCAACCTGACTCAGTCTGAACTGAAAAATGTCAGCTGCAGCCACAAAATTTTGCAAGCATTAACTAATTAAATCCAATACATAAATAAAGGAACAAGCGTCAACTGTTAAAAATGTGTTCTGTACTTCTAAAAGAGTGACAACAGAGAGATTTTCAAGATTATAGCAGATGTTTTGGTGAGTTGGCCAGCATTCCCACATGTCAAAGAAGCATGTTGTCCAGCTTCATTACATCTGGTCTTTAGTTTGATCTAGTAAGGAAGCTTTTTTAAATTATTTTTTATAGCGTCTCTGCTTGATTTAACAGTGGAGAATAAAAAAGGGTAGATGGATGGCATGCAACAAATGTCAAGTGCTGCACTCAAACTCACAACAGTACTCTCAATTTCTCTTCTATTGTATCCAGTTGCCTGCTGTACCAAAGAAGGGTATTTTGCTTTTTTTTATGTTGAGGTATTAAGACTATTCACTGTGCAGAATGATGTATGTGCAGCGTTTGACACTAAATGGCTGTTTTCACATTCATCTACTGAAGGTGGAACATTTCTCTTTGCTTTACCTTAAATCTGAGCTGAACTTGTGTTCGTATGGGCATGATTTTGTGACATCACAAATTGTTTAGAAACCACTCATGGTCCAATATGCAACTTACACAAGTGTGATGTGGGAATGTTAACCCTCCAGCATGTATGCTGAGAATGGACTTTTCAATTAACTATAGGAAATGTGAGATTGTTTTAATATATCTTTAAATTTTTAAAATATTTCTGGAGGGGATATTTTAGTACCATACTTTCAGGTTATAGCAATTTATGCAGTATACTTCATAAGTGATCATAATTTTCAGCAAGAGCTTTACTCCTCAAAACTGACAATAACCAGTGCAGACCGCAACCTGGCTTGAATAAACTAAATGTAAATGGTTTTCTTTATGTATCACAAAAATTGAACTGTACATCATTTCCAAGAAACTGTGTTTTTTCCTGAAATTGTCTCCACCTTATATCAAATCGGCTAACAAAGACAAAACAACCATGTAAATGTCACATGTGCAATCAGCATTTATCTTGACTGAATAGAGTGTTTACTTTTGACTTTTCTACACCAGTCTAACAGATGTAGTCATCAAACGGTTTCCTGAACGTGAGCAGGATATACATCTATGTTGACTTTGACTACATTGTAAAGTTCCTATGGGATTTTAAATAGCTAACACATGTATTCAAACTCTGAGTAATTCTTCTACAGTTCAGCTAGCAGTGTAAAACCTGCTGTGCTCCATCACCTCTGTAGCTACAAAGTGACTTGCACATACTACACTTACTGAACATTATTCCCTTGAGACCCTTCACACTCTTTGTCTTTGGTATTTAAACATAAAGGGCTTCCTGAGTTACTTTACTTTATGGTTGGACCTCTTCAGACAGGCATGTCCTCTCTTCAAGGTTATTTGGTTGTAAAAGACATGAGAGTTGAAGCATTATGGGACCCGTAAAAAGAGAGTTTGAAAACACTCAGCAACCCCCAAGGTAGAACAGCCATGGGACTTCCATTAACCTCCTTTCAGGGGTCTCTGGGTTGCAAGCAAAATAATCAAAGACCATTTGGTCGGGCATGGAGGTTTCATTTACATAACGTATCATCACATGTTTTTTTGCTGACAAAAAATTAAATATGTGTGCACACAATAAAAAGTCAAACTAATTTGTTATTTACAGGAAATGTATTCTATTAGTGATTTCTCATCCAAGGAAGCTGTGTTCAGCACATCTTTACTTCCCTCTGGGGTTGGCAAGAGAAAATTGTTATGTTATATTGAAGTAAGGAGTAAAAGTGAATTTCTTGTAGCTGTTTTCAGTTCTTTAATAGGAGAATGGCTATCTAACTCTGTGTTGTTGTTGTTGTTGTTGTTGTTGTTGTTTTAATTAACTGAAAAAAATGCTTGACTCACTTGAATGTGACTTTTGTTATCCTGCCTTTAATTTTTGGATTTGGATTATTTAGCCATGTAAAATCATTTGTGTTGTAAAGTCAGTGGATGAATGTTGCTTATATGAAAGCGAGCAACTGCAGTAGTCACAAATAGGTGAGTTTGCAAAATGTGGTATGTATGTACATATTCTGTTATATTAGTGTCCCAGTTCAAAATGATCATTTAGCAATATATTTATCCCAAATACTTTCTTAACCCTGCTTTGGAATGACAACAAATTTAAGTTTTAGGGTACAACCTCTTTAGATGACTCTATGTACTGTTGCTTTTTTATTTTATATTTCAGACATAATGGAGAGCTCATAGTGTCATATTGACATCAAATAACTGGGGTTACATGTAGTCTGTGAAAAATCTTGTAGATTCTTTGCATTCAGTCAAGTGTTTTGCCACAGCTCGTCATCAAGAAGGGACCCAAAATCTTCACTCCAAGATGTGATACCACAGATATTGGTGGAAATGTTAACAAACAACATTTTAAGAATATGTGTAACAATTAATGTAGAAGACATCGGAAATATTTCCATTTGATGCAGTCATAAAAAACCTGGCAGTGCATTACATAAGATTGCAAAGCAAGAAAATTATTTTGAACCTGCTCAAAGGGAAATGATGAGTCCGGTACTGTTTCTAAGATGTATGTGGTAGTTTTGGAGGGCATAGAGGTCATTAAGTAGCCTGCACACCTAACAAAAGTACTTGTGTTTAATTTCATTTACACCTCAACCTCACCACTAAGAAGCTGTTCCTTTAAGTGCAAATTCATTGCATTGCCAGCAGGGGGTGCTGCCCACCAAGACTGCCATGTTTACCGTGTGTGTAAAATCCCTGCTATAATGGCTACATATATTAAACAGTGAAGACTGGGGAAGCCCCTCTGTAACAGTGGTGTCACTCACATCCAGTCAAAATGAAACAAGGAAGTGAGTCTGTTGCTCAGTCAATAGTTACTTATAAGCATCATGATACTTTGATACGAAGAAAAGATCATTGCGCATGCGTCCTACTCCCAGTTTGACGTCCTCGTGCCTTTTCCTGTTACCAAATAAAGCCAGCGCAGAGAGGTGGAAAACCCCGAAAGAGATCTCACTGTCTCCTAGATTGTGGCACCAAGAAACGATAGAGCGTAATTGCATCAGCATCTGGAGATGTAGCGATATTAATTACGGTCCTGATGAAAACGTACTGTATAGGTTAAACGTTTACTTTTGCAAACCCACACACTAAATTCACGAAATTCTACATTTTTATTAATAAAGGAGCGGTCTTCTGGAAGAGCCCTGAAGACCGCTACGTTTTTCCTCCACTATGTTTTGATTTATCTTCGAAAGCATAGACGATCTTTGTAGCTAGATTGGTTCAAGAGTTTCTAGAAGGAAGCTGAGCTAACACAGACGTTTCCATCCACGGGTCCAGGCGTGGCATACAGATGGGTGTGGTTCCCTGTGCATGAATCATATCATGTTGAATGAATCATGGCTAAAGTCTGAAGAAGAACAGCAACAGCTCCAAATGAAATGGACATGGACATATAGTGAAGACCGGTGCTTGTTTTTTTTAATTTAACATCTTCTGTCATCTGGAAAGTTGAAGGTGTCTGGGACAGGACAGCTGACTTGTAGAGGTAGGCTAAGGTAAATGTCACGTGTGTTATAGGGAGAAAGACCTTGACCTTTATCAGACAGTCTGTTAAAATTACATTTTTCATCTTTTTAAGATTTTTTATGTTATTGGGTGATTGTTTGTTGCCACTCACGCCATCAGAAACAGTTTGATGGTAAATAATGATAGTGCTTCTCAGTGAATGTCATAAGCTGCTAAACAGCACTATGATTGGCCTCACCTTTCTGAGTGCACTCAATCAATGACATAGAGCCTTCATATGTAAACTGATATTACCTTGACTTGTAGGAAGTGCTGTGATGATACAACATTAGTTTGGGTGGGTCTATGAATAGCTGATGATGCAGTGTCCCTATCGATGAAAAGGTCATGCGTACTGTCAGGAGAAAACAATTGCCCTGTGATTGGCTGTCCATACACAGTTCAGCTGAAAGGCTTCAATCAGTGAATGACACGAGAAAGTCCAGTCAAAGAAAACCTTTATTTGCAGAGTGTGAATAGTTGCTCTCACAACCCAGTTATAAGCTAGAGTTGGCGGCACTAGCTGACAATGTTTTCTGTAAGCTCTGTTTGACAATGATTAAACATGTCGTCTCAAATCAGGTGTGTGACAAGGAGTGGTTGTGTTTTAATATTTTAAGTTGTGCAACTTTTACAGAACAATGGACCTCCTGCAGCTCCTGAAATCCCAGTTTTTGAGTCACCTGATCATCTGCTATGTGTTCCTGGCCAGTGGTCTCATTATCAACCTGTTGCAGCTTTGTATTTTACCTCTGTGGTTCGTCAGTAAGCAGCTGGCTCGCAGGATCAACATCAGACTGGGCTACTGCATAACTAGCCGTA
>JAPMOB010239383.1:0-10448 GCA_029875015.1 Lepomis gibbosus | reverse complement strand
TCTAGACCTGCTCTTTATGAAAAGCGCTGTGAGATAACTGTTGTTGTGATTTGGCGCTATATAAATAAAATTGAACTGAACTGAAATTACAGGCCAACATCAGCCTCAGTATGTATTATTGAATCATACGCAACATATGTAACGTGTAATATGCAAAGTGTATGACTGAATACATAAACAATATGGTGAGTGAGTACAAAAAAACCCATTTTGGTTCACTTACAAATACTTTAAATATAAAAAGGGCTTTTTAAAAAGGGATATATGTATTTTTTCAGTGAAATCACTAATTAATAAATTCAATTTTTACTGCCCCTGGCCCAATGTCAGATGGGATAGGCTCCAGCCCCCCACGCGACCCTGTATGCAGGATAAGAGGTTGACGATGGATGGATGGAATTTTTACTGCCCTATAATGGGCTCAAACCTCACTTAGAAATGAAAGACACGCCTGTTTTCTCTTTTTCTTGCATCAGCCAGTATTCTGCTTTTAATGCCTTCAGGCTGCATTTCCCACAGGGAGCATTTCACAATCAGAGCAAAATGCCTGCCTGACTTTTATGATATGTTTAGATTTTGTTGATTTGGTAACCAGTGTTTGCATTTTGGGCTTCTACTATGATAAAGTAGGCTACGTAGTTAAATGATTTCCTTTTGTGTCCATTTTAACCATGTTTATTGTTGAAATATGATTGGGAGTTTTCTGCTTCTGAGACGCGCTGTGGCCGCAGCTGGTGGACTCACGAGCATTGAGTATAATAGCCATGATTAGATCTGGCAACCACAGTGCAGCCGTAATGCACCGTTTACAGAGTCAGTGGATTTTAGGGGTTAGTTCAACCTCAAGTAGCTACTAACTTTGCAGTGGATGTTTACCTGAGTTTCCACCATAATGTGTGAAGCTGTCTTCCTGCCTGTCTATAGTGGCTCTAACACTGTCTTTTTTTCCTGGACTATTGTGCCATTTGCGGCACAAATGAAAGGTACGGAGCTGGTGTTGATCTGCCTCTGAGCAGGGAATGTTGAAGTAACAGAGCTTGAACACGTCTGTGTGAAAAGTCACAGCCGGCATGCTGGCTTTTCTGTGTTTATTGCAGGACTTCTGTATGAAAGCGGTTGTGTTTTGGATTATGCTCAATCATGTGTGAGCACGCGTACGAGCACACACCTGGTTCCATTCGTAGAACCCCACCGCTAGTGTCTGTTGAAAACTACAAACCTTTAATGGTCATACACATTGTGGAAGGCTCTGACAGACAATACAAAACATCAGTGATTCATTTGATGCATTTTAATTGGTCTGATTTCTGTTTTACTTTGATATTTTCCTGTCCTTGTTTCATGTCACTTCCTTTCCTGCTCCTATGTTTTCCCAGCTTTGTGTTACTCTTCCCTGATTGTTTTCACCTGTGCCTTGTTTATCACCTCCCTCATGTGTATTTAAATCTGTGTCTTTTCGTTGTTTAGTCTGCCTTCTTGGTAAAGCAATTATGCCTGTCTCCTGCACATCTGTATTATTTATGGATACATTGTCAGGATTTGTGGTGTGAGTTTTTGAATGAGCAGGTTGGTGGACCCAAATACACGACACAGGCAAGCAAACAGAAACCAAGCATTAAACGAACAAATCAAATAATAGAATGAGACAGGAACTAAGGCAGGCACAGATCAACACCAAACTAAACAGGAAACAGACTGAACAGCACTAAAGGCACAGAGTAGACTACCAGCTAATATTACCGATAGACTACAACACAAGACAACAGACAGGGCTGAAAAACAAAGCACAGACTAAATAACATACAAAACAGACTAAAATAACCAAACTGATTGAGAACTAAGGAAGAGAGCATGTTCATGGGTTATTGTATTCTTTTTGACTTCTGTTGGATTCTGGTATTGTGGATTATTTAGACTGGGACTTCTGCCGGCCTCCTTGTTTGGATTTGATTGCCCTTTGTTGGCCTCCTCGCCTGCCTTTGACCCTGGCCTGCCTCACTGTAAGCTTGATCGCCTTCTGTTATGTTATTTTAACAAACACCACAAACTGTATCTGCTAGGCCTGGTGTCTTGCATTTGGTCCCCATCCCTGATTTGTCTCTGTCTACACTTGGCTAAATGTGACATTTGGACCAAAATAGTGGGCAAAAGGACCAACACTGCCTTCTCTAGAGCTTGCATGGCTAAAAAAGCTGATTAAAAGTTAACAGAAGAGTACACTACTTTTTATATTTTGTTATATCAAATTGTTCATATTCATATGATTACTGTTTCTTTATGGTAAGGACTTTCCAATGTTAACCAACTGACCCCTGGCACTATAGCCAACATTACTGACAAATGCATCTCTTTAAACTTTTAAAATGTCTTCATCTGTAAGTAAATCAGAACCAATCTCTAACAGTCATACTATAATTTAGCAGGCTGCATCTATAGAAATGAACAGAGTGGCTTAAGCATGGGGAGGTCCTCTCAGCAGCAGATAACACGTAGCAATAAAGCCGTCTGCAGGAGGTCATGACTCTGCTCCTCCATGATTGTTTCCTGAGCTGCAGGGCAACAATCAATCCACTCTCTCCTCCTCTCACACTTTACTTTCACCTTATTTATATCCCTCTCTCCTCCCACCTCTACCTGCTGCTGCTGCCGTCTTTTTTTATTTATCTCTCGTGCCTCTTACAATCTCACTTCTTTGTTGTTATGCTCCTTAGACAATCCTCTCAAGAATAAAATACAAGATGGTTCTTGTATTTGTAGTTTTTGTGTGTATTCAATGTGTATTTTGTTTTTGACGGGATAGCAGCACTAAGTTTTTCTATTGGATAAGATTACTTTTGATGACAGCCTTAATTATAATGGAAACACAAGCCTTGCTTGTGTAAAATCAAACGAAAAATCTTGCAACAGTTATCTGCCACTGTGATAATTTGAGTAGAAACCCTCCTGGTGTTCATAAATCTGGATACAAGATAAAAGTTCTTGCAAAGGTTGTAGTGTTATTGCAGAGAGACTGTATACCTTATTTATATCACTTTTCTTTCTTCTCCCCCTCAGTCCATTGAACAACTTATTTTCTTCTGTCTCTACTGTTTCTGCACCTTTCCCTTCTCCTTTCTCAAATGTTTTTATATATTATCCCTTGCATGTCCTTGTCTCCTGCTGTATTTCACATGCTTTCTCTTTGGCTTTCCCTTTCTTACTGTACCTTCTCTTACATAAAATCAGAAACATGTTTACAAAATGAATTAGGGCAACACATTTTAAATACAGTCAAATGCAACCACTGTCTTTGAGAATTCATAATTCAGTTTTAGAAATACTGGCTTTATGGAGGCTCAGTTAGTGGGAAGAGTACTGAATCCTCAACCCCAACACACTATAAGATTACATGTTCTATTTTATACAGACCACTGCAGACACTCCATCTTGAAAAGAGTCATCTTGGTAAAATAAATGTATAATCTGCCTTTAAATCATGTAGTGTGTTCCTTTGTTCAGTTAATGCATCTTTGACAGATCACAGTTCACCACATCCTGTAATAATATTTTACTTCTCAGCGTGAATACTCCAAATATTTAGGTTAACTCTTTCTGCAGCTCTATACTCTCAAACAATAGGACCCCTCTACCCCAAGATTGTACAATATAGCAAAAAGGATGATTTGTGGCCCTATATCTACTATTTTACTCTACAACTTGACCCATATGACACCAGCTTACAGTGATTACTCACCATTTGGAGTTGGTGTGTGCATGAAGGGAAGTGGTGCAAATCTGTTAATTAAGCAATGAGGTTGTTGAGTTGTTATGAAATGAACTGGGAAACAAGGCTAAGTATTATAGGTAGGTAGGTAGATTTATTTTGTCACAGTACAACAGGTTATAGGATGAAATTGAGTTTGTAATTTCCTTCTGCTATGTAGCAGACAGTATAAATTAATATAGAAGCAATTATAAAATTGGTTAACAGAAATAAACTGTGGACAATCAAGCAGTGCTGAGGATGAATTTGAGCTTAAAGGTCTGATAGCTTGGGAGAAAAAAGCTGCTCTGCAGTCTCATGGTGTATATCTGGTATGGTATATATATACAGGCTGTGGCTGGGTGGGTACTGTCTTTTAGTATCCTCTTGGCTCTGCGTAGGCACCTCACCGATACCACCGATGCTCGGGAAATGGGTACCAGTGATCTTCTTAATTACCTGCTGCAGAGCCCTCTGGTCCTGGGTTTCCAGTCAGGATGCTTTCGATTGCTCCTCTTTAAAAGCTGACAAGAACTTGTTGTGAGAATTTGGCCTTCTTAAGTTTCCTCAAGAAATCCAGTCGTTTCTGAACTTTCTTCACCAGCGTGGAGATGTGAGATGACCATGTCAGTTTCTCTGTGATGCTGATTCCTAGGAACCTGAACCTTCTCTACCTCAGCTCCACTGACGTAGACAGGTGGGTGTGTCTTTATCTATTTTTTCCTGAAATCAATGATCAGCTCCTTGGTTTTGCTGATGTTGAGCAGTAGGTTGTTCTCTGAGCACCACTCGCCTCGTCAATTATCTCCCGATATGAAGTCTCATTCATTGTTTGAAATCCGTCCGATGATGGTGGTGTCATTCGCAAACTTCACAATAGATTTGTCTCCATGCCGGGGTATGGAGTCCTGGGTGTACAGTGTGAAAAGGAGGGGGCTGTGGACACACCCATGGGGGGCTCCGGTGTGTCCACCAATCCAAACTGACTGGTATCTGTTTGTGAGGAAGTCCAGTATCCAGTTGCAGAGTGTTGTATTTAAACCCAGAGTGCTGAGTTTGCTGATCAACTTCATGGGGAGCTGAGCTGAAATCCAGAAACAGCATTCTGATGTAGGAGTTGTTTTCCTCCAGGTGTGTGATTTAATTTAATTTCTTTTCCCTTGAACCAACATTACTAACATTACTAACTAACCCTACATCCCAAGAGGTGAGCTTAAATGTGGTCATCTTTCCGCTTCACTTCCTTAATGCCAGCTTTCAGTCTCGCTCTGGTGGTGCTGTAGGCTTCATTATCACCCGACCGAAAAGCAGTTCTTTTGGCTCTGGATAGAGCCCTAACCTCTCCATTCATCCAGGCCTTCTGATTGGGGAATGATTATATTGTCTTAGTGATCACCACATTATCAACAAACTTGCTGTTCTATTTCGTATAGGCTTCGCCCCATAAGACTATTGCTATTGGGTTGGTTCTGTACAGTGTGTGTCTATGTGTTCTGTCCACACGTAGCATATTATCCACTCTCATGGGCTCATTAAGACACTTTCTGTGAGGAGGAGTGTGTGACTGTGCAGCCCACATGAAATGGAACAGAGACCTCTGACTCACACAATGATGACAAGATCAGATGAGCGAGAGGGAATAATGATCTGCTCGAAGACATGATCCGCTAGTAATCTTCTGCTCTTTAGACAGCTCAGTGCTGAAGAAAAATGAGCCAATGTCCTGGTCTCACTGTTGTATACACAAGGTGTGGATGTAAGAGAGGCCTACACCGTCGGTGGGCATAGACATGTTTTTCTCAGTGCATGCGTAGGGGTAAACCCAATAGCAATAGCCTTGGAGTGCAAAGCCTATACAAAGCAGAATTCATTAAAAACTGCAGTTAGCAAACTCAAATCACAGTAGGACTCACACAGGACAGGTCGGAAATGACATAGAACAGAATACAACTGTTTACAGCGCGCCATCATGAATTACATCTCAATTCCTAAAACGCACATCGAAGAGTGAGGAGCAAGGAGGCTTGCTGGAGGAGCCATAAGCAAGGATACGTCGGTGTAGGGCTTAACAATTTTGGAAAATAATTGCGATTATTTTTTACCAATATTGCGATTGCAATTTAATATGTGATTAATTTTTAAGTTCTTTACCTTCAGTATTATTCAAAATGGACAAGAAGTAAATCTCTGTATAGTATGACCAAGACAATATTAGCTGGATTAAACATACACTGTTCTTTCTTGTGGGTCAGGGCTGTGTTATGATGAAATTAGGTGATGCATAAATTACATGAATTATAATTATGAGCAATGGTGGAAAGTTTTAATAATATGAGAAAGATAATTTGAGAGTGAAGTCATGGCATTAAATTTATATGATATAATATGACGTAGGCCTACCTACAGATTACAAGAAAAACTAGTGACGACACTATGGGAACGCCTGGGATGGACTCCTAGGAGATTTAAGGACTCATTAATTGCTGGTTGAATTGTGGGTTTTTTATTGAGCTCTTACTGTATAATATGTTGTGGTAAACGTCTCGGGTTACGTATGTAACCCTTGTTCCCCGAGAAAGGGGAACGAGACACTGAGTCAGTGACGACACTATGGGAACGCCTTAAGGCGTGGCAGGGCTGAGCTATGAATGAAACTACTCCAATTCTATTGGTGTTGCTAAAAACCGGTAACATGTGACGGCGTAACCGGAGGCATATATAAGCACGCCGGCACACCAGGCTCATTAGCTTTTTTCTATTCAGCAGGCACTCTGGCTATTGTTGAAAGCTCCAGTTCTAAGAGAGAGAATTATCCTACCTGAGAGAAGAGTCATGTCATTTCGTCCCTTGCCCTCACTTCATCACGGAGGGTGATTCGCATCAGCTGTGTGTTTCCTGCCTGGGTCTGCCTCACGCTCAAGCAGCTCTCGAGGGGGCTGCTTGCGTCCACTGCGAGGCTATGTCCCTGAGGGTTTTGGGGTCTCGGGTGGCTCTCTTCACCTGCGACGGTAGGATGCGCTCCCCCCGTGGCTCCGGTCCCTTGGTCGCTGAGGTGTCGTGCAAACTGCGGTCATGGGGGTCCCAGTGTGAGCTTAACATGGATGTTGGGATGGCTGAGGCCCTTTCCTGCTCCTTGTCGGCACGGTCTGATTCTTGGGGGGGGGCCTTCTGAGGAGGGGGTAGCGGAGCCCGCTCCGTTGGCCGTTCCATTGCGGCTCTGGTGGCAACAGAGTGTCATCTCTGGTTGAACCTGTCGAGGATTCAGCAGAAGGAGAAGAATTTCCTGCTGGATGCTCCTCTCTCTACCTTGGGCCTGTTTGGGGATGCCGTGGATATGGTGGTCTCCAGATTTCAGTGCACCAAAATGACACCAGCCGCCAGCCCCGAGGGGCTGGTTCCGTTGGCAGAGACACGGCGGCGCCTGGAGCACCCCAGCCTACAACGAGCTCTCACCGATCTGCTGCCTCGAGGGGCCGCAGTCAGCAGCAGAGAGAGCTCACGCACGGTGATTTCTGTGCGAGTTTCCCCTGCCGTTCACTCACTTCAGGGAGCCGCTCAAGATCCACTGCTGTCTTCTCCCTGGGGACGGCTCAGGCAACTAGTGTTGTTTTCCCACCGCTTCGACTCTTGGAACTCACTAATAAGCGCCGAGCTCACACCGTTCTGTCCACCTCGAGGGGCTGACACCTGCCGCCAGCCCCGTGAGGCTGGTTCCACTAGCAGATTTCGCAGAGGCATGGCCTAGCGAATATCTCCCCCTGGCTCCTACGCACTGTAGTAGGATGCTACAGGCTGCAGTTCCGGGTCCGCCCCCCCAGCTTCAACAGGGTGGTCTGGACTGCGGTGTGTTCGGACCAGGGACTGGTATTGGAACAAGAGGTTCGTGCTCTGCTGGAGAAGGGGGCCATAGAGATTATTCCCCCGCCAGACAGAGAGTCGGGGTTTTACAGCCCATACTTCATATTTCCCAAAAGAGACGGAGTGCTGCATCCGATTTTAGATCTGCGGGTTCTGAACCGGTCTCTGAGGAGATTCAGGTTCAACATGCTCACCATCCCTGCTATTGTGAGTCACATCCAAAACATTCCGAGGATTGGTTCGTCACGATAGATCTCCAAGACGCTTATTTTCACATCGCCATCCGTCCCTCTCACAGGAAGTTCCCGAGGTTCACCTTCGGGGGCGTGGTTTACCAGTATCGGGTTCTTTCTTTCGGCCCTCGCACGTTCACCAAATGTATGGATGCAGCTCTGGCCCCGTTGAGGCTCCGGGGCATCCGCATTTCAAACTACATCGACGACTGGCTAATCTTAGACCATCGAGATGTCATCCTTGGTCATCTTCAGCACTTGGGACTCAGGCTCAACGCAAAAAAAGAGCGTGCTGACACCCACCCAAAGGACCACGTTCCTGGGGGTGGTTTGGGACTCCATTATGATGGCCTGTCTGTCTCCTGCACGAGTCGAGTCTATTGGCTCCACGATGAGCGGGGTGAAGCTAGGTCATGCCTTCACTGTGAAACACTTTCAGAGAGTGTTGGGTCTCATGGCAGCAGCGTCCAGCATAATTCCTTCTGTCCTACTGCACATGAGACCCCTGCAATGGTGGTTGATCTGATACGGGTTACGAGCAGGGGCTTTCGTTCCCTGTCAGTAAGGAAGAAACCCTGGTTCCTGTCCCAGGGTCCTGTGTTGGGAGTGTTGTGTCGCCGAACTACTGTTTCGACAGACGCCTCACTCACGTGGTGGGGCGCAGTCATGGACGGCTGCTTTGTGAGGGGCTCCTGGGAGGAGCATCATTTCTCTTGGTACATAAATTGCGGGTCACACGGTGTCACAGGCATTCCATCCTCCACCACATGCGAAGGCGGAGGACGGGAGACTTCACTTGCTCTGCCCTGTCAGAGCACTGAGGATCTACAATCAGAGGTCTTCCCGGTGGAGGAAAGCAGACCAGCTACTGGTGTGTTTCGGGTCCCCCAAAGCTGGGCTCTCCGCTTCTAAAAATACCATCAGTAACTAGATTGTTCAGACCATCTCCCTGGCCCATCAGGTGCGCGGGTTGCCTTCACCTCCACGAGGAGCATGGCAGCTTCTAGGGCCCTCCTCTCTGAGGCTTCGCTCCGGAATGTATGTGAGGCTGCTGGCTTGGCCACTCCTCACACCTTCATCCGGTTTTATAGTCTGGACCTTCCTTCTGCACCCGGTACTAGAGCGCTCTCTTCTTAGTCATGCCCACGGGTTGCTGCAAGCTAGGGGCAGGTGGGGCTTCGGCACGGCGTAGTGGGTATCTCGTTTCCATTGTGTCATCACCGACACAGTTCGAGTTCGCTCGAAGGGGAATGTCTCGGGTTACGTATGTAACCCTTGTTCCCACACCTGACCCCGCCTGGAGTTCCTGCTTCATAGTTCAAGCTAATGCGCCTGGTTTGCCGGCGTGCTTTTATACGCCTCCGGTTATGCGGTCACATGTTATCGTTTTTTAGCAACACCAATAGAATTGGAGTAGTTTCATTCATAGTTCAGCCCTGCCACGCCTTAAGGCGTTCCCATAGTGTCGTCACAGCCGCAGTGTCTCATTACCCTTTCTCGGGGAACAAGGGTTACATACGTAACCCAAGACGTTTACCAAAGCGTATTATACAGTAAGAGCTCAATAAAAACCCCACAATTCAACTAGCAATTAATGAGTCCTTATCTCAGTTCAAATCTCCTAGGAGTCCATCTTTCCATATCCCAGTAAGCAAAAAATAACCTGGTTCCACAGGAGAGGAGCTTGATAGCTGAATGCTCTGGCTCCCATTCTACTTTGGAGACTCTAGGACCCACAAGTAACCCTGCATTCTGGGAGTGCAGTGCTCTGTTGGGGTAGTAAGGTTCTATGAGCTCTTGAAGATAAGATGGTACCTGACCATTAAGAGCCTTCTATGTGAGAAAAAGGATTTTAAATTCTATGCTGTATTTTCAGGAAGCCAATGCAGAGAAGCTAAGACAGGCGAAATATGATCTCTTTTCCTGGTACCTGTCAGAACCTGTGCTGCAGTATTCTGGATCAGCTGAAGAGTCTTAATGGACTTTTTCGAGCAGCCTGATAATAAGGAATTGCAGTAATCCAGCCTAGAAGTAACAAATGCATGGGCATGGGAAATGTTTTTCTGCATCATTTTTAGACAGGATGTTCCTGATTTTTGCAATATTACTTAGGTGAAAAAAGGCGGTCCTTAAAATTTGCTTAATGTGAGACTTAAATGACATGTCCTGATCAAAGATAGCTCCAAGATTTCTCACAGTGGTGCTGGAGGCCAGGGCGATGCCATCCAGGGAAACTCTTAAGATAATGTTTAATGGCTTTATCTGAAACATTAGAAAATTACAGGTCATCAAGGTTTTAACATCCTCAAGGCACATTTGAAGCACATTAGCTAACTGATGAGTTTCATCTGGCTTGATCAATAGATATAATTGAGTCACCTGCGTAACAATGAAAGTTTATGGAGTGTTTCCTGATCAGAACAGAAGCATATGTAAACTCAACAGAATTAGTCCGAGCACAGATCCTTGTGGAACTCCATGACTAACTTTGGCATGCATGGAGGACTCATCATTAACATGCACAAACTGAAATCAATCTGATTAATAGGACTTAAACCAGCTTAGAGCGGTTCCTTTAATGCCAATGAAATGTTCCAGTCTCTGTAATAGGATCT
>JAPMOB010239381.1:0-29911 GCA_029875015.1 Lepomis gibbosus | reverse complement strand
AGACACAGAACTAACAGAACACAAGACCAGAAACATGACAACTGACTAACAGAACGGAGTACGAACAGAGACGGGACCAATTGCAAAACAGAAGACATGGAACCAAAACAGACTAAATAACAGAATAATGAAACTAAACAGATAAGACACGCCCACAGCGTGACAGCTATGCCCAATGTTTGTCCAATGGCTCTCATCAATTTTCCTTCTTTTCTCAGCTTGACTTAAAGGCAACACCTGGGCAACAAGACACATCTGTCAGTCACATGTTCTAATAGTTTTGCGCACTTGGCAAATGGGTGGGTTCAAACAAAAGGAGGTAGGTCCTGAGTTGTTTAACACATCTAGATGCAAATACCTAGAATTAAAAGCTGAAATTTTGAACTCTTGTCTCATACTCATTTTTTGATCTTAAACCCAAATGTCTTCAGTCAACAACAAAAACAAAGGAATTTTCCTTACTGTTCCACTACTTTTGAAGGGGACTGTATGTGGTATGTGGTTTTATCAAAATGACTTAACTTTGAAGCTACTTCAGGGGAAGTTTTAAAAATTAGAAGCATTGTGGTTTAAATAGTTAGAGATGGAAAGCATGTACACAATAAAGCAAACGTAGCAGAATGACAATACATTAAAAAAATGGACAGTGGAAAGTGCAGAGGAGGTGAGATGTTTTGAAGAAAGTAACAAATAGACTCCATTTACTTCTCCCAAAGTAAAAGTAGGACTTCTGCATTAAGACAAAGCACTGTTGCTTCACTCTGGCAGGGCTGAAAAACGCACTGCCATAAAACATACACAATGACACAGCCTGGAGAGGCAGGAGACTTAAAGTGATGAGGAGGAGGAGAAGAAAAGTCGGAAGACTTGCTAACTTGCACACAACAGCAGCCGCATGTTTTACTCAGGCCAACCTTTTAGGAAAGGCACAGGGGCCAGTGGGTGCACTAAATCAGCCACTGGAGGACATCAATCCCTGCTGGATCAATAGGACTCGCGAGTGTTAGACGGGGACTAGGTTCGGCCCTGCCCTGGGGCCTCAGGCTTGAGAAAGAAAAGGGGCTATAGGCCAAAGCCCTGTTTATTATGTTGGTGACATCTCTAGACCTCTCGTTCATCTGAGCGCTGATTCAGTGGGACAGGCACTGTCAGCACTGCAATTTCAGGCATGTTATGAATTATAGCTTTGAATTTTATGGTGCACGGGGGCTTAATGGGTATATGGGCAATGTTTGGAACGCTATCTACCAAAGCAGGAAAGATGAAACCACCTCAAGAGTCTCATTTGGAGAGTTGACACACCGCGTAGGACAAAGCAGAGAGAATCTTAATCTTTAGCTGCTTTGTATAAATATTTGATGAATTGTCTCGAGGCACGGCCAGTGAGCCTCAGGGTTGAAGTCATGCAATCACTAGGCTGATGAGTCAGTGCGATGCCACTCATGTTACCACACGTCTATCCACTGACAAGGGAGCCTTCAAACACATCAGCAACACCAAGTTGAAGCCACGTTGCCTCACATCAATCACTCACATCAAAAATTCACACAGGCAAATACTGTCTTCAGCTAACTGGCAGCATGAGCTCATTCAGTACAGTGAAGACAAACTGAACAGTATACTTTATAGAGAAAACCCGTAAAGGAAAGCCTCCACATCTGTCACATATGATTATGAGATTGTGACTCTAAGCTACAGTTTTGTATAGGGAGCATGCAAAACTCTTTTCCTGCTAATTGACTGTGTAAAAAAGTAGGTCTATTTCTTGCACACCAGCATTACAAAAAGTGTGTGTCGGCATCTGTTTGAATCAAAGCACTATCTGTATAGTTATGAACTGGTAGAAAGGACACACTCATGCAGAAAAACAACTTTACTTGTGTTAAAATGAGATACAGGAATATAGCTGTTAACTGTGGTCATTACAGCAATCACGAAAATATGCATTTACCTTAAAAGGTAGGTGTGAACTTTACACGGCCTTTAATGACTGAAGAGTGGAACTATATGTTGTATATTTGTATTGATTAGGCAGAATCCAAGCCAAAATTCACTGTGGTCATACCCGACTGTTTCAGTTATCTGGTGGGCAATTTGCGAGTCAGATTCCATCAGGGGATTTAAGTCAGTGTTTCAGGCTCATCCTTTTAAAAACCTCTTGAGGGACACATGCTTTAGCTTGCCCTCACCGCCAGTCAAACACACGATAAATTAAACTCTCTTCTTTTTCTTCAGAAATAAGATGGAAATTAGTTGAAATGAACCCATCACCACTTTCTCTGCCCACGGTGCTGTGTGCTGCGTTAATGTCTAGAGATTCAAGCTCCTTCTGGGAAGCCAGTTGGATGAGGAAATAAACTAAGCAGATCTACCTGGAATGACAATAGTGTGGTGGCCAGAAAGTGAGTGCTTGGACCTTTATTTCCATACAAAGAGATGTGTATGTGTTCAGGGGGCATCTTTAATAGCGGAAAAGACAATGCATGCAGATAGTTTATTTCCCTGTAGGATGAAGATAGACATGGAGAGTGACAGTAAAGCCTTTTCCCCAGGGTGGTCAATTACGACAGCTAGCAATAAAAAAAAGAAAAAAAGATGGAAAGAAAGAAAAAAACTCACTGATTATGTTTGCAAGCCTTCGTGCTGTGAATAAACAAATGCAACACATTCCCAAATTGAAACAACTGCTACAGACGAATACAATTTACTGATTAAATAATGGGTATGAGTTACAACTGGAGTTCTTCAAAGGAGGTTATATTTGTCCGTTGCAAAAAGCTAATTTATCACAGAAATCCTTACATTTTAATAGCTCCTTTGAAACAAGACATTTACCAAATTCTATCTAATTTTCCTCATTTACCTTTTCCCTGTTATTTTACTTGCCTTCTCTCTTTTGTGTGTTTGTGTGTGCACGCGCATGTGTGTGTTTGTGACATCAATAACCGTGATGGGGAAGAGAGCCGAAGACAAATAGTGCCTGGAGTCTGGCTTTAAGTGACTCCTGTGTTTCAACAACACACACCACGAGGGTCCTTGGGAAGCTGTGTATTAATCCAACAGATTTATGACTAAATCTGTTACGGATGGGAGGCGAACACCCTGTGCCTTTCCTTTAGCCATTCCTGAGAGAAATACACACCTCCTTCACCACACATGCTAAATCTGTGTGTATATACACAGATTTTAAGTGAATAGACTGTATATACATATATAGACACATATACACGTTTTTAAGTTGTCAAAAACACTGATATATGTAGGAAAATAGATATACACATAGTCACATGTAGTCACATGAGCATACACAATAATTTCCTGATGGTCATCTGATATAAATGTTTAGTCAAAGCATCTTGCGGACAAGCAAATCTTTTGTTAATGTTAGCGAGAGTGGGAGTATAGAATAGCATATGTGCTGTGCATGGCTGTCTTCAATAGAAACTAGGCTATGGCTCATGGTTTGATTTAAAAAGCAAACGTTAGGGAAAAAATGGTTTGCGTATCTGCAATCAAAAGCTTCATTGTGCTTAACCTTGTGAAAAACAGAACAAAGCAAAGATTGCAGCAAGGAGGCATCAAGGGATATCTACAGTGATGTATGTCATCTGAAACTATACTTTGAACACATAATATAATGAAGTAAAGGTATATTTTAATGTTATAATAAATATTGCAGAACGAATGTTAGTGTTTGCACTGTGTGAAATACATCGGTACATTTGGTTATCAGAATATATTTAATTATATTCAATATCTGGACTTTGCTGTTCAGGTATGAATCATTCATTTGCCCTGCATACAATGAGAGGGATTCAGTTCAGTCAAAAGTGAACTGGGGAGGACGAGGGATATGATTGGATGTCCAGGATTGGCTGTCTAATACACCCAAATGGTGAAGTGATGAAAACACCGAGTGACAACGCTGTGACTAACCAATCACACTGCGAAAGTCGGAGGACAGTGAAGGACATTAGTGGACAGTCATCCCACGCATTGCTGAGGAGAGGCAGACCTGTCACCGCAAATTCACACACAGCTCTGTTCACTCTCTCCGATCACACAGGAAAGCTCTTTGCTCTTGCTATTTTCTATTCCATCCCATCACGGTCTTGCTGTTCCCCAACTCTACCCTCTTTCGTTTTTGTCATCCTGTCGTCACGCTCCGTCCTGCTTGTGGAGGCCAGACAGAGGGACACAGGCAGCGCTGATAGGACTGGACAGGTGGCTGTGCGCTACTGAGGCTGCTGGAGTGACGGCTGAGCCAGTCTGGCCTGTCGTTGTCACAAAAGCAAACGCCCGTCCCAAACCGCACCACTCCTGCCAACATGCCAAAATGTCCATCAACACTGGCACTTTGTAACGCCTGCCCAATTCTTTTTCTTTCTGTCTTGCTCTTTTCTTCCAGTTTTGGTCCTCACCTCGGTTTTTAATCCCATTCTTATTCTGTTATTTACCTCTCTCTTTCATCCTCTCTACACTCCCTCTGTCCTACACTGGCCCTCTGCTGACCTCACCCGGGCTGACTATTACCTGAGAGTGAGCTAAATCATGGTCGGGTAATGGAACATGCCACCTTCACTGTGAAGCCAGACACACACACACACACACACACACACACACACACACACACACACACACACACACAAACAGACTCACACACTGAAACAAAAGCCTCTCCCTTTCGGCCTTTCCCCTTTTCTCTCCTGTTTACATGTTTATCATTTGGCCCAGGTTTTACTGAAATATATAGGGCTGGTGTTGTTTCTGTCAGCCCTGAGGATGTAGATGGGGATCAAGAATGAGGCTTTGGCAACTAAGAGTTGACCTCCAGTCCTGGGTGATATTTGAAGAGAGAGTGTGGAGTATTGCCTGAGAAAAAAAGGGCTGCTTTCCCTGACAAAAATAACTAAAATGAATACATGAAAGCTCCGAGATTCAGCAGTGGTTTCCATGGGTGGCACACCATCTGCACCAATTTATGGTGGAATTGTGTTAAATTCAGGTGGTACATTACATTTCAAAATATATAAATATAAAAGAATCTACGTCAGTGCAATTCTCAGGTATTCTGTGCTCTGTTTCTCCTGGAGATCAACTTTTCTCATGTTATATCTGAGGCAACACATATGCAGGCCTGATTTAGTCTCTCCTCTTTTCTCACAAGGAGAAAATGGAAAACGTGGCCAAAAGGAAATTGTGTCAAGAAGTTGTTAAAGTTCACAATTTGGGTCATTTTATAATCAGTAGCTTGTTTTTTTTTTAAAGCTTAGGTCCTTTTTTTGGACAATGCAAATTTGTATCTTCTATATTTTAATTACATTGCATGTTTCCTTAATGTGCAAATAAACCTTTCTAAAGGCATTTTTATTTATTATTTAACTGCAAGCTACATTTCAGAATGTTTGTTTTTAATAAATTATGCTTTAAAAAGTGTGGGACGAGGACGAGGAATCCATAAAGAAGAATATAGCTGGAAGTGGCGATTCGTGGTTTCAAACCTTTTATCGCAATAGTGACTTCAAAATAATATCATACATGTGGTTTAACATTGTTATGAAACACATCCTGCAAGTTTTGTAAAGATTGGACGAGCATTTTCTGATCTGTAGGATGATTTGTTTCATTCCACCAGTTATTATGTATTTATAGCGCCTCCTAGTGGTCGATTTGAATGACACTTGCAGTGTTTGTGTGAGGTCCTTATGTAGACATATCCTGCAAGTTTTGTGTTGACTGGACAAACAATTTGTATTTTGTAGTCTTGCGCTATTTCACCTGCAGTTTGGTTGCATTTATAGCGCACACAAGATGTGCAATTTGAATGAAACTTTCAGGGCATGTTTCAGTTACTTATGAGGACATGTCACCCTATGTGAACGAGCAGAAAAGTCATAGGAGGGAGGGGGAGAATTCCCTTAACACAACTTTAACATTTATTATGTTATACTGACTGACTATATTATTAGTTTCAACAACTATTTCAGAATGTGTTAGTCTATCTATATTTAAAGCCACAAAATTTCATGTCAGATAAACTCATTGCTCAGAGTTCACTGAAGTCTGATCTCTCCTTGGGTTTTCGGTTATTTTTCCAGAAAGTCTTCTTTCTTTTAGTTTAATGAAAAATTGTTTGATTGACTTAAACCCTGCAAGTAGAATTAAGTGTACTGTCTATAGGCACTACTTCTGCAGCAGAATGGCTCCAATGGCAATGCCAATATCAGGACATCCTATGTAGTTATTACTGATAAAACCAGCTATAGGCTGTGCTGTGTTTGCACAGGTTACATTAAAAAAGTTATTTTTTTCTCAATTCAGTTCAGTTTCTTTTTCTCTCTCTCACACTCCCTCCCATTGTTCTTCAGCAACACTTTGTTCCTTTCATGCTTGCACTCAGGTTTGTTTTTTAACACTTGTTTTTTGTGCGAGCAGAAAAACTATACAAAAACACTGCTCCGCATTTGTAAATGCTCCATATTTGTATAGTGACTTTCTAGTCTGCATTCACCATTCACACACTGAGCCTAAGTGCTCAAACAGAAACTAACATCACAAACATTCATACATTGGTACAGCCACCAGGGCAATTCAAGGTTCAATATCTTACCTATTTGAATTGCTTGCTGTTGTTGCAGCAGCCAGTTCTCAATCAGCAGAAGTTGCAGCTTTAAACTGGCACAGGAACATCTCAGACGACACCACATGGCTGGGACGATCTCATTTATGTGGCAAAATGTGTTAGTCTTGATACCTTCCTAAATTTTTCTCACATGTCATTCAGAGTCAGCATTAAAATTGATTTGGCAACTTGGCCAAGCGAGAAGTAAAGTTTAAAAGCAAGATCCACTTGACAAGTGGACGTAGACTAGCATCAAGCCGTAGCTGCTACTTCATTTCCTGTTCCTTTTTATAGATAACTTAGTGGTGCCATGCAGGTTTGCTGATCCCCACTAGACGATATATGTAATAGTGTTTTCTCACCAGTCCATATGGTATAGTTGTAGAATTGCACTGTGGCCCAGACACCACACTAGCATGTCTGATCCTGGTCTGGTTCAGCTCAGCTCACCATAGCTGGCTGATTTGCCAGACCAGTCCAAGGCCAGCTGGACTTTATCTATATGGGCAGAGTCCCTAGAGCATCTCTATCTTCCTCATCTCTCTCTCCCTTGCTCTCGTATGTCCATCTGCTGTGAAGCCCCTCTCCCCCTCATCTCCCCCTCTGCCAATATCTATTCCCATCTCTCCGTGTGTTTCACTTTCACTTTCACATCCACAGTTTCTGCCAGCTCCCCATCCGATTATCCTGCTTCTTTCTTTGCATCCATCCTTCTCTCCCTCTCTCCTTTGCCCATATTTCCTATGCCCGTTCGTCCTACCTTTTCTACGTTCTTCCTTTCAAGTTTCCCTCCCCTTTGCGATTTTTCCCTCCTCCCATTCCTTATCCCATCTTCTTCCCTTTTTTTGACATTCTCACCGCTTGTCTATTTCCTTTGCTTTAATCAGGGGTGATCCGCTGTTCCATGAGACAGACAGAAGATGGGAGAGAGAGAGAGAAAAAAAAGAGAGGACAGAGAGAAGAGATACAAGAAGAAGAAGAATTAGGGGGGAAGGATGGTCACTGTCCGAAAACCTCAGCTTAAAATGTGCTCAAGCTGACCAGCAGAGGACTGCAATGCAGACATGCCAGAGTCTAAAGTGTGTGTGTGTGTGTTCTGTGGGAGAAAGAGAGAGAGAAGGTGAGTGAGCTAAAGTGCATGGTGTGTGCGTGTCCAGATTGTTCGCTATGCTGCTGCCTAAATCTGATGTCCGACTGCAGTCATTACAGCTTTTTTCATCCCATAACACGCCACACTTGTTTTATGGATTATAAATGAACTCATTATCTGTAGCGCTCATTAGCTTCAGGTCCTAATTAGCCAAAATTAATATTGTTTCCTGACAAAGACATTGGCATTGGCAAATTGGCAATTGACCTCCTTGGTCAATCTGGAGAGAGGGACAGAGTGACGGGAGGAGCAGAAAAAACAGGGGAGGTGAATAGGAAAGCTGGGCAATGACAGCTGTTCCGGTTGATCAGTTTCCCCTCCTTCTCTCACCCACTTTTGCACTGTCCTGCAAGAACCCTCTCTCTCCTTCCACTAAAAAGCAGCTCCTTAAGCTGCCATGCAGCACTCACATCACCATCGCCAAAGAACCATGACAAGTTTGGGTATAGGTACAATAAAAGCAACTAGGTATTCTGTATGTTAAGTGTGTGAGTTTGTGAGTGGAAAATAAATAGCTCGAAAAACGGCAATATCTCACATGCACAATGGCTGACAGCAGAAAAGATTCAGAGAACACAGACAAGCTTGCCTTATTCCTTAAAAAAAGAAAAAAAAAGAAAGATCCGCGCTTCTAAGGAGGCCTGTTAAATGTCAAACACCTTCTCGGCTGTGAGATAAGAGAGAGAAGTTAAACTATACCACACTCTCTCCGTTCCACTGGTGTGCAAAACCAGACACACAAACACATATGAATGTACATACAGCACACGCGTCTTCTCTGCCTATCACTGTGCCTATCAACATTCACAGATTTAGAAGACTGACACATACTTAGTTATCAAAAACATAGTAAGTGCAAACACTAAATTGACAACATATGTTTCTGCACAAGGCTAGAGTTACATCACCTCGCACTGCATGGCGACGTACACAGAGCAGTAACCAGGGTGAGAGTGAGTAAATGAGTGGGTGAGATTATTCTGTGTCTGTGAAGGAGATAAGGGGATCCAGACACCAGTAAACAAAAACATCCACAGTTCAGCCATAGACTGGTCTGTAAATGGGAGACATAGTGAAGGCACCCCAGTTGTCAATTAATCCTCTCTGGCATCGGCACCCTGGCCTTTATGAGAACAAATGTCAGCTTTCAAGACAAGGACGATATAACCTTTCTTCATGGAATGCACACCAGCCTCAGACGACCAACGTTGATATTACACCACAGGCGTCTAATATAAGCTGATCCAGCATGTGATTCCAACAGTAATTCCAAGGGTTTAGTGAATTTGCTGTTCTGGAACTGATCAGGCTTTGTGGTATATAAAACATACAAAAATTTGGAAACACTGTAGTGTCACTGCCACAAGTTACATCCCAGCACTTGAAAATGCAAAGGAAAGGAAGAATATATTCAGCTATTTTGGCCAGTGATCGTACACAAATTAGGAAATGGGTTGCATGCAAATCGTCAACGGGTGGCAACAACCGGGGTGTGCAAAATATGGTGATTAAAGTGCTCTAAACACAGGTTCTTTCTCTCAGCAGGACCTCATTTTCCAAGCATTATTGAAAACATTGTGCACGTCCCAGTAAGAGATTTTTTTAAAGCTTTGAAATCAGCTCTAGTGGTCTTTGAGACCGGTAACCTTCTGCTTTTCAAAGACCATTAGGAGTTTTCTATGACATTTCATTTTCTCACTTTTTTTCTCTAATTTCTTCCTTCTTCACTGTAATTCGCAAAGTGGTCTTTTTTATGTATAAAAGCACTCTCTGAGGAGATCTGTGTAACAGCAACAACATATTTGCAGTTGCCGCATGTGTGTACATCTTCAAAGGGGCACAGAGAAACAGAGAAAAAAATGCATTCACACAGACACACATGCAAGCAACATACACAGAGAGACACACACATAAGCATTTCCCCTCCTCACTCCTACAGTGTCCCTGCAATGGAGCAGGGAGAGGTGGTCGCTGATGTGAAACATCAATTTCCAGGTTAGCTGCTCTGCGTGGCTCAGGCAGGTATCAGCCGTGACCCACCTGGGCCAGATAAGCAGCTGCAAGAAGCTGATCTGCCACCCAGCAATGCACCTCTCAGTGCTGGAGAACGGAGTAACGTGTGCGTGCACACACACAGACACAAACATTAGTAAACAAATACTAATACCTGAAACAATGAATTAAATGTGAGGGAAAATGGGATAAACAGCAGCACAATATAAAAACGCCCAAATTACATTTCCAGTAAATAAATGCTGTGGCGTTTAAAAATCACTAATTTTTCCAAATGAGGGGGGAAAACATACATCCCTGTGTAAACACACACACACACACACACACACACACACACACACACAAAGCAGGAGCAGTGCTCAGGTTCTGACACTTTGAACATTTGACTTGTTGGGACTGCTGGGATTAAACTGGGTTTAAACTTGACACATTCCAGACAGACAGACCTACAAACAAATACACACAAACGTGTAAACAAACTGAACTCCGTGACAAGGCCGATAATTTAGGGTAATGAAGAAAAATAACTTTCACCGTCAAAAATATTGTGCCGTTCTCTTTGATGATTCTGTATGTCTGACCTCTTTCTCTCTCCCTAACACACACACACACACACACAGAGAACCAGAGCAATTATGGTTAAATGTCCTACCCAGTGACACAGGATAGTGTGTCTAAATGCTACACACTAAAGATAGTGTGTGAGAGCCCACACCTCGGTTGGTCAGGTAATCTAACCACTGCCACAGTCACAGTGACGGCTGTCAGCTCAGGGCTGGATGCCTTGGCTGCGCTGCTCAACCTGGTGTCGCACCACATTCCCACAGACAATTTCAATTAACTTTTACAAGCCAGAAATATATCACACCCGCAGCCTGCAGCTATTCAACGCGCTTCCCCCATCTTCGTCTCTGTCTCTCCGTATTCTCAGTCTCTGTCATAACAGAGGAAAACTTGAATAGAATAGGCCACACCACGGAAGCAATGTGTCTTTTTAAAGGAGATGGATAAAGACCATTACAGTGTTAAGTGTGTAAGATAGCGTCTCTGAAGAAATACTAAACAAGTCTTACATAAGATGTTGGACCTTGCAGCTGAAACTGATTACCACACTGAACACTGATCACCTCCCTGAGGTGGCAGCTGTTGGAAAGGTGGACCTCCTGTACATTGACCTAGAAAACTCAAAGATAACTACTATAAACAGTAAACTGACTCATCAGTCAGTCGAATGTGAAGATGTAAGGTCCCGGTTGGGTGTGCCCTCACCTTTTTGTCTTACCTGTAATTCACAAAAAGTCTCAGCTGACGTTTCAGCTCCTGGGGTGCTAAACAAACACCATCTGGCCTAATTGTCTTTAATTAAATGTGACAGAAACACACAATGTGCATTGTCTTTTAGGTCAAAAAGTGATTTTTTTTGTCTGAAAGGAAATATAGTAACTTCGCCAATGATATATTTCAGAATAAACTTTGCGGCATGTGCCCTACTCTCCATCATGTGCCTTGGACCCAGTCACAGGCCTCTGTCCCTAGTGCCCATTTCCAAATTGGAACCCCTTTTTTGGTTTTTACCCTTGTCACAACTGGTAACAGCAATGTTTGAGGCATCTTAAACCCGCTCTTATTGTGTACCATATAAAATTAACCATCTTAAATCATTAGTCTCATTATTACATTTTATTTTTCCTAAAGAAAGTAAACTACACACTAAAGTGACACTGGGATAAATCAAATGCCCATTAAGTTGTTTAAATGTCAATTACAAAAAATGTTATGTGGCTTTCCTGTCAGCAGTTGGGCGTCCTGACTTGTTCTGTCAAGTAATTCGACCATCATTTGGCATTTTGAGATAATCTGCATTGGCCGATGCTTGCACTTGCAATCCAGAAGTGTCTGCTGACATATTTGCAGGCAGCCTCGACAGTGTGGCTGTTAAACGATGTTACCGCTCCCCCTTGTGAGTTTTGGGAAGGTGGTGAGAAGTTAGTTTTGAACCTCAAAGACCTGGCTTGTAAAAAAACAAAACAACGGTTCAGTCAGTGTTTCCCACACATTCACCTTACTTTGGCAGTCCTTTCAGGTTAGGCGACACACTGTAGCGTTTATAAAAGAAACACAGAGTCATTACGTTACAAGTTGAGACATGTCTGAAGCACGGACCAGGTTAGACAAGCGACAGTGAACACACCAGTCAGATGTCATTTGTTAACTACCATGTTGGATTTGTTTTGATAGGCTACGTCGTCTACTCCTGAACATACAGCGCAGATGCTGCTGTGAACAGAATTGAGGGAGGAAAAGTCCAGAAGGCAAGTTCTTTTCTTTAACGACTTTATATGACGTAGCCTACTACTGATGGAGAAAATCACCGGAGCAGACTAACAGGGAGAGAGACAGATTGAAAGAAGCAGGGGACTCTGACGTGTTTGCAGCAGAGGTACATTAGGTCTGTGAGTGTGCACACAGAAAATACCAATATATATTTTATACCGGTAGTCAGCCTAACAGTACTGGGATATGACTTTTTGGTTCATATCGCTAAGTGATAATCAACACATTTCTCCCATCCTAAATGGCAGCAAATCTAATCTAAAACCATTACGGGCTAACGTTAAATATATGTTGTTATACTGTAAAGAATAATGCAGTTGAATGACATCACTTCTGTATTTTTCTACTTCATTAATTAATTAAAATTCCATATAAAACAAAATATTACTGGCTAAGATAACCATGTATATTAGATTGTACTTTGCAAGGGATAATGGAATTATACATGTTGTGAAATATGCATTATATAAGCATAGTCGCTGGCTGTGCCGTTCTCTAAATATCAGCATCTGCCATTGAAAAATCCATATCGGTCGTCTACTATACAGGACAAAATTACTAATAAAAATTGTTCCACAGTGCTGGCAGAAAAGCAAGACTGAAAATCAGATAGCTAGAAAAAAATCTGGAAAAGTGAGAAAATTAAAATTATGTATGAGTATGAGCAGGATTCATGCAAACTCAGAAGCAATGTTGCAATGAGCAGCCAGAGTGCTGTGAGTGTTTGCATAAGCCATAATAACACTAACACATCACGTGCTGGGTAAGTGCAGACAATATAGCGCAGCAAAGCGTCATGATGGATGGTGTGTTTGCAGACACCACTGAACCGTGGACCCCATTATTTCCTGGGGGAGGAAAGGGGGGGCAAGGCACCACAGGGGGAAGATAAGGGATGATTGACTAAACCAAAACAGGGGTCCCTCATGGATGGCAGTGTGCTGGCATTATTGGGAAGCCATTGTGGAAGTCAATGCAACAGCTCAATGACAGCAGAGAGCCGTCACAGGAAGTAAGAAGATCAAGCGTATCCCCTTCCTCAAGTGAGGTAGAGGAGGGCTCTTCATGTGGAGAGAAAAACTTCTAGTCATTAAGAATATCTCCCAGACATGTTGGGTGTCATCTCTTGCTGAGATCAGGTGGTTCAAACCTCAGCATGGAGGAATACTTCCCTTCTGCAGCTGGTAGATAGGATTTGTAAAACTAAGACACACACACAGAGACACAGTCACTCTCACTCTCATGCACATAGCGCAATCCGCCAACTCAAACTCACAAACAGAGACAGATACAACTGCAGTTGCCAGAGATGCAGAAAGGACACACACATCGCATTCCAATTTGGATAAATGAGGGCTGAAAAGTGGGAGCATGAACAGACCTCTGCGCTGCCCTGCTCGCAGTCAGACAGTAGCAAATATCTAATATCGAGCACATATCCTGCAAGTAGAGACAGTCCTGGATACCAGCCAAAAGCCCCAAAACACTGAATCAAGAAATTGCCCCCTTCCTCTTCTCCTGACAATACCCTGATTACCCACCATTTTACCATAGCTCATCATTCTTTATTTCTCTTGTTTATGCTTTTGTTTCTACTCTAGATTATCTGGTCTGCAGAGGACATGCAAGATTTTCTTGGATCTTGGTCTCTGCTAGCTAACACGGTGAGGTAATTTTAGATACGTAAAATGTGAAAAAAGAAATGAATGGTTCACAATTATTCAGAATATTTTAGACCATTTCTATTTTGATGAAGAAAACATTTAGGGGAAGGATAGGGACATATTAGCTTTAAGCCCTTGGAAGAATAGTAATTCTCCTCTTAACTTCAATTTTTTATGTTTGTTTTTCTTATGTTTACATGTCAGAGATATTTGCTTTGGTTGAACCTACATTATAACCTTGCAGATTTTTCTTAAAGCAAATTATCCTGTTGTCCTCTAATGTGACATGATCTTGTGTGTGTTAAGCCTTATTTAATTTGTAAGAAATACCAAAATATATTGCATATTTTATTTTTTTTTAAAAACACACTAATATAACCGATATCTGTGAAAATTTAACAACAGTGGTTTGTTAGAGTTACACCGCTAAAGTAAAATCGACGCAAATAAGAACAAGAGCAACAATCAACCTCAAAGATTATATTTGTGATTAATTGTGCATGACTACATATGTGATTGGAAGAACAGCTGTTAATAGTTAATACACTTTATTTTTCTGTTATGCTATCATGTGTTAATCATATTCATTGTTGCTTTTCCAAAAATACAAATCAAAGTCATATTTCCTAACCATGCCCACTCCATATAAAATTGCACATTTTGCACTAATATCAGAGTTTTAGGTTAAATTCAGATTACATCTGTCATGTCATGGAATGTGTGGATTTCAGTACCTTCGGGCCCAATCTTACACCCAGGGCAAAGCAGCTCTCATTACTTGTTGCCGACCAACGCAGTTGTCATTTTCACAGCCAACATCCACTAAAACCAACAAAAACCTGGTCTTAAGTCAAAACAAAACAATTAATTAAAAGACTAAATACAACCCCTTTATGCATTATGCCTTACTTTGGGTCCAGATTATGTGCTGCAAAATTACCAAATGTGGAGGTGGATATGCCCTAAATGCACTTTAGACCAAGCGCTATAGATCGTTTAAATAGGGCCTGGTTGGCAAACCATCTTACTCTAGGTGCATTACTGCAAACAGCTGATCTGGTGTGGTGGGCTACATGGTGATGAATTTATTATTTTTTAACTTATTTATTCAGGGTTTGTTTACTGTGCATGGATGTTCTTTTGCAGGAACAGCCTGTTCTCACTCACACAGTCATACACATTCCCACCCAGAAACCCAGTGCAAGTCTAATCTGTTGGTCACTGAGCAGCACCACTGGAGCGAATGGGGGTTAAGTGACTACCATCCTTGCTACTTACCATACCTACCATACTTGCCTACTTACCTGGCCGCATGTTAACATGCACTCAAGACAGAGCATGGAATGGATGTTTAGTGTGAGCACTGTGATGATTTTCAAACCCAGAAAACATTAACTTCGCATACATAATCTTAGTGTACATTTGCACATGCCAGGTTTTCAATACAGTTAGTTTTTCCACAATAGGCATCTTCTGGAGTGAAAATGAATGAAATAAATTAGCAAATGATGCAAAATCTATTGATGTTGGTTGAGAGAGAGGAATAGAAAGAGGCTGTTTTTCAATCTAAAATGTGTTGTGGGGCTCATTAATGTTTTGCCCAGAGTCAAAGACAGAACAAGAGCCTCTACATGGTTGGGTCTCCTCCACATTACTGTGTAAATCAGCTGGTCAGCCAGTAATTTGCACAGGGAGAGTCAGCCAGGTAACGTAGATTGTTCTCTCCAACCAGGTAATGGCCTGGCCAATCACCCTTATATCCAGCCAAGAGTCACTAACAAATTTTCCCAAGTTTTCCCAAGACCAAACAAAAGAACATCATGAGACGGTGAAAAGCCCACGCCTCTAAGCAGCATTCACATTCTTCCGGTAGTCTTTAACTAAAAAAAACAGTAATGTCTGCTTCCAAAGTGTTTTTTGACTGTTGTAGAAATACTAATAGTCCATGGCACAATACATACACAACAAGTTTCTGCATATTATTATAAAAATAGCAATAAAATAGGAATAAAAATAGCTAAAATCAGAGAGCAAAGACAATCTTAAAAACTGACCTTGGACAACATTTATTCATTATAGCTGACGCTTTTATCCAAAGTGACTTACAATTGCTGTAATGTCAGAGGGTGCATGCCTCTGGAGCAACTAGGCTTTAAGTGTCTTTCTCACCCCATGGTGGTGGCTGTTTGACTATCTTTCAAACGTTAACAAAAGATAAGAATTTGCACACTTAATCTAACATTTGCTATTTATCCACAATGCCATCACATATAGAGTCAAAGAATGACTAATGTATATACTAGAATGATTATGTTGTTGATTAATCTTATAACATCATTAAGAAATTTGAGAAGTCATATACAACAAAAAATATCAGTGCTGCTTTAGAAGTGTCCATTCAGATGTTCGATACAGCTTCTATATCAGGAAGCGTTGGTCCAATCCAGATCAAGGTGCATTCACAGCAGAACACCAATAGTTATGAATACTGCCATGTTTATGAGTTCCAGTTAACATAGTCAATATACTGACTCAGAAAACTGCAAAAGAGAGACTGTCCGAAGGAGGGAATGTTGACAAGCCATAGTTAATGTAGAGAGTGTGACGATGGGGAATTGGCTGGAGAGAGAGTACACAGACATTATCAACACGTTTAGGGAAAGGCTTTAAAAAGTCGTTCCTTGGGGCTGCTTCCTTCTCCTTAATTATTATTGAATTAGGAATGCCACGCAGCTAATTAAAAGTGCAAAGTATTTACTGTGGTAGTATAAGAATGTGAGGTTGCAGAGGAGAGCCAGTAAAAAAGAAAAGGAGAGCAAAGAAGGTGGATATTGTAATTGTTTTATCCTTGTCATAGTACTGGTGCATACAGCTACAATTGTGAATTTTTGTTTTTAAGACATTTTTAAAAATGGCTTAAAAACATTGGCTGACAAGCCCGGACTCTGGAGCCATGTTTCCCTGTTGGCGTTAAACTTATAGCTATTCTGCTTGGGATACATGTCTAATTTGTCCACTGTGTGATGCAGGGGAAAAGGGAGTATCATTTTGTTTTACAGACCTTTTCTATTGGAACAAAGGATACAAGTGTGCTGATTGATAAGTAGGACTAAGAATGACATTTGTAGGACAGTAACAATAAAATTTTTGTTTGACAAGGAGAACTTCAATTCAATCGCTCATGTAATGAATATGTTTCTCTTTTGTTGTACTGTCTTCTGAGGCTTCTTACTTTCTCAGTAAAAGTGAAATTTAATTTCAGTGTATACAATAACGTATTCTGTATAAATTAACACATATTTTAATAACATTAGCCCAAGCCAAACTTTTAAATTTAATCAGACATAGAAGACTTATGAACAATTGTCACAAACTACGCAACACCACTACTACAAACCATCCCAACGGTGTGTGGAAGTTTTTTATTTCGAACAAATGTGTTCTTTCCACAAGTTAATTACTCAGTAGAGAGCTTAATCTGCCGAATCAGGGCAAAGTGGATTAGGAGATGAGAGTGTTTAATCAAAGTGTTCTCTCAGTCTAATTACACATCCCATTTCCTGACACAACACACACTGTTATCTACAACTGCATTTAAACATTAGCTGCACTGTTTAGTTGCCCTCTTAAGAGTGAATGATCCCACGGCCTGGATGTGACAAAAAAAAATAAAACATGAAATGCAAACGCACACTAAATGGACATACACACATGTACGCACAGACATGCAGAGAAGGAACATGAATAGAGTGAGGATTTTGTTCTAAACACCGTGAAATATTCCTCTTGTAAATATTGAGATAAGTAATCTGAGGCATGGTTGTATCACTATAGTATACAGCAGACTGAAGGGCCATACAAGCCATAATTCATTCTGACCCTCTCACATACAGATCCTTTCACACGCATACATTTTTACTCACATACATACACACATACGTACATACTTTTCTACACATGTACATACCTCCATGTATTTTCACTCTCTCTTACCTATTGTTACACTTCCACACATATACGTATTATTTATTCTCACAAACATACATTCTAACTCTTGTATATAACTTTTTTATTTATTTACACAGCACATGTATAAACATATACTATGTTCTCACATACATATATTATATATATTACATTTAAAATCAATCTACTCACATACATATAGTCACTTTCACATATTACTGGAATGTAAATTTTATTTGTACACTCACATGTCTGTGTTTTGTCTTTTTTGGTTTTGGTTTACAGACACAGAAGTTCCTCTTTAAGCAGAAGAGCAAAATGTATGAATGAGTGATTTAAAACATATGATTATAAAGTGTGTGTGAGTAAAACTATTAAAAATGACATAGAAGGTGTTAGTTAAAAATGTATGAGGATGAGAGAGTAAAATGTACGAAGAAGTGAGTAAAATGTATAATTGTTATGGGTGAGCATCTTCACTGGCCCCGCGATTTGATTTGATTTGATTCGATTCGATTACGATTATCAGGTCAATGATTTGATTTGATATCTCGATGCATCACCTCATGGGTGTGAATTTTTACGCACCTCATTACAATTACTAGTGCTATGATGCAATTGTAAAACCAATAGGATAAAGATGCTTTTTCTTCACTGTGTGACTACTTGGGACGTTTAAAGCAAGATATTTGTAACAATCCTAACAAATAGGTAGTAATAAAATGCAGATATTTAAAGTTACTTCATATAAATGTTGCTGACATGAGAGAAAATGTATGAATGTGTGAGTGAAAATATTAAATATGAGATTGAAAAACGTATGAAGGTGTTAGTTAAAAATATATGAACATGAGAGTGTAAAATGTATGAAGAAGTGGATGGAAATGTAAAAATAATTAGCATAAATTGTGTGGGTGTAAGAATGAAAATAATAAAAGATTGAAAATATATGCATGTGAAGAGGCCCAAAATTAATTATGGCTTGTAGGGCCCCTCATGGATGGATGGATGGATGGATGGATGGATAGATAGATGTAAGAAGTGTAAGACGTTCACACTGAGTGAGGGCCCTCTCCTGTTGTATTACACATGCCTCTATAGCACACATCTCTGCGGCACCTTTCAAATACCCTGTGCCGGTTCCTAAACCAAACCCCTTGCTGGTGAGGGAGGGGAGAGGAGCATGTGGAGTCTCAGATCAAATATCCATGGTGTTTGGATGTGTTCCCTCATCTCTCTGATAAATAGTCATGTGCCAGCCACACGGAGCTGAGGCTACTGGCTCAGAGACCATGAGCTAAAGTCACTGATCTGTTGCCTATAGACAAGGCCAGATAGTGTTGTGAGTGTGTACACATGCCCGCAGACCAGTTTTAACTAAAGAAAGTCTGCTTCGCTCATCTCTATAATACAGAATCAACGGTCCTATTGTGAATGTATCAGTTAACCAGTTAACCATGTAACCAGTTCTTGGTGTCACCTCACACAACCTGCTCACATGAACCCTAAACTGTTGCATCATTACCAAGACTAAGCCTGACAACCTCCATGGTAACTGAGTACGACCAATCAGAGTGGCTGTAGAAACCTGATCACTGGGGTCAGGTTATGCAGTTTCAATTCAGTCAGACAGGTGCTCATTTACGTTCATCAAATTTGTCGTAATAATAGCCTAATGAAGTATAGTGGAATGTATGAAGTTTTGAATATGATTAATCTGCCTCCATTCTGCCCTGAAAGCCCAATTTAACATTTCTTTATTCTTTGCACAATCTTTGCACTGAACCTTGAGATGAGAAAATATGTATTTTCAATCTACTCTTTATTCAAATCAAGAGTAAGAGCGATGTCAGCATTGAAATTGCTGCCAGGCTACTCGATTAAGCCAGTGTGCTGGATGATAAGTAATCTTGAGTTTGTGTGTGAGGAAACGTGGGTGTTTGTGCATGTGTTATGTGACTAGAGGATGTGACATAGTGAAGAATAGCATAAGATCCTTTTCACCACACACACACACACACACACACACACACACACACATTTGACTCAGTGGCTTGTGTGTGTGCCTGTATGTTCATGTGTTTATGAATTGGAGGGCCTCCTAGACGAGGACATCTGCTGAGCTAATAAACAATAATCTTGACAAATTGTCACTGTCCGATCGCTCAGCCCGCCCTCGTAATCACACCACTGAAGAAGCCATCAGAGGCCGAGCCAGGGACATGACTGACAGCTCTCTGGACCAGTGGAAGGTGTTGCTGGACCAAAGCCCAGCTGCCTGAGGAGAGGACACAATGATTCATGGCCAGAGGGCAACCTGGACAGAGTGGTTAGGGAAATTAGCAATGCCACCCACCAACGCATCCATGCCCTTCACTGGTTAGAACACAAGCTGACTGAGTGAAGAGGTGGCCTTCTGCCAGAAACTACTTAGTACTGTTCGACAAAGATGCCAAAGCAGACAACAATGAGGACAATGGTGTTTGGGGTCATGGTAATGATGATTTACTGTAGGCTCACTGGGATGTTGTAACCTTTCCTGGCTACGGTACAGAACACGTAACTAAGATGATGATGATGATGGAGATGTTGCTGAAGGCGATGGTGACTGGGATAATGATAATGATGGAAGCTTGGTGGCGTATTAGGTGGAGTGGTGGCTCAAAGGTTAGAGAAGCAAGCTTTTGACCGGGTTGCCAGTTCAATCCACAGACCAGCAGGATAAAATCTGTGTGTGGAAAGTAAACCAAGCAGTGCTTTCCCTCCCTCATTTACCACCACTGAGGTGCCCTTGAGCAAGGCCCATAACCCCAACAGCTCCGGTGGAGCTGTGGTTGTAGTGGGCAGCCTCCAGGTGTGAATGTGATCAGGGTCTTCCGGCAAAGAGAGACTTCCTCTCAGTGAAGCTTCCCTGAATAAATAAAGGTTAAAAAAACTTTGATGAACTCAAGAAAGAAAAGGGGTAAAAAGAAAAAAATCACAAATTACATGTTGTGTGTGTCTGCGACATGTAACTGCCCACATAAAGCAACTCAGAAGGTGTAGACATATGGATAAGCGAACACTCTGCGTTTCAGACTAGAAGTGTTGACAGACTGGCAGAGTGTAAAGGTCATGTGATAAAAAAAGAAAAAAAAACTTCTAGAAAATCAATCCAATATAAAAGGATTCAGAGATGGTGAAAAGTCAGACATCTCCAAATTGTCCTGTCAATCACTGAAACAAAAAAAAAGACAAAAAATAAATAAGAAGGGCAATAATAGATTGAGGAGAAATTGGACTCTTGATTCAGAGTGTAATTGGCAACCGCCCCAAACAGCAGTGGGACACAACATATGAGCCAGCTTATAATAACATGGAGATATCAAATCTGGGCAAGCTCTTTCATCCAGACATCAACACAAGATGTGAAATATCCAAAGCATCCCGGGTGTCTTTTGTGTCAGCTATATAGCAGAGAGACTCACACAGGTGAACAGGCTCTGGAGTTTCCTTCTCATCACAAACACACACATAGAAAATAGACGCGTCCTGATAGACATCCATTTCTATCACTGTTAGTGTCTTTTGTGACATCTCTCTTTACTTGTTGTTTTCTCTTTCTCGGTTTATATTCAAGAGTTACAGAGGACAGGCCATTTCTGTGCAGTAAACAAGTTGATAAAGCAATCCAGAAACTTACCGACAGGCGTATCTTCATAGATGAGAAGGTAGGTCGAGAAGAAGTAGTTCTCGAAGCGTGGTGGCTGGTTGGAGCCTGTGACAGAGAGAAGGAAGAATGGTTATTCAAATCATGTCCAACAACTATCTATTGATTATGTTAAGTGATAAACTGTTTCCACATAAATAATCTACATTATGCTAACTTGTGTACATTGATTTAAAGTACAGGCTAATACCTACTATAAGCTTACTAGTTGATTTGCTACTTACAGAACTACTAGACTGAAAGCTTTTACAAAGGTTCTTGGCGTCTGGCAGGTATTACACATCCTTTTGTGCACAGGAAGCAGTTCATTTAACATTCCCAGCAGCATCAGTTTATTCAAAATTATACAGTAGAGTTGTGTACTGTACTATAGCATTTGACAAGTGATCTTTTGGAAGTAGGTGTAAAACACCACTGCAATGAGCACTTACACTGAAAAAAATTGTGCAACTGATTCCAGTGCACACATTTTTGTTCTCCTGTTTAATTCATACATTAAGCTGACTGTTTTCAAACTGCTTCTAAAATGCAAGTATGGCTCCTTCCTCCACAAGGGGACTGCAGCAAATATATTCAGTGTATGACATTGTACAAGAGTCTGGAGGCAAATGTATTCAGTGTAGATTGTTCATGACATCTGGGGACTTCTGCTGAATTTTTGAGGAGACCATAGCTGCTTTTGTTTAAAAAAAAAGCAACATGTTTGGGAGTTTTCAAAGGCAGAAATGTCAACATTTAAATCACGACAGAGGTTCATAAAGAGAAATTGTGTGTCTTCTGACCCCATCCCAGAATGCACTGCATAGCTTCCAAGCATTTCTGTCATGGATGTAACGCCTGCCTCTAAATTGAGCTTAAAGCAGCCACATCCTTAATTATGCTTAACTTTAAGCCTCACTATCATTTAAATGGGTAATTGGGAAATTAGCTGTAGAGACCAAAACCATTTTTTTGGACCAGGCATTTAAATTTCTGCTTTAAAGTTGGGCATTTTATGGGGAGTTAATCGCTATTGGATGCAGCCAATGGTCATTTTATAAACTGACGTTTTTGGCACTTCGTTTTTGGCACTTCATTTCTCAGACCTACCTAACGTGAGCTGTGTCCCCGCCCATTTTCATTTTGTGTTGAAAATGGGCAGGGACATAAGGGCTCAGACTGGGTCATGAGACAATGCAAGAAGATTTTTAACACTATTTTGAAGAAATATTTGATGCTGAAATCTATGAGTGGGGAGTCTGGGGGTCCTCTCCCAGAAGATTTTGAGCATTAAACTCCTAATTTCCTGCATTCTGGAGACATTGTCTGCTCCAATTTAGGGTGGAGATGTCTTTTTTATATGAAGGGAAACTATATTTAATTGCAAAAAAAAAGTTCTAAATGTAGTTTAATTTTTTAGTTAACATTTCTTGGTGCAAGCTATTTTTCCTAACATTTTTAACAAATGCTTTCAAAAAGTGATGAGGACAATATCAGTCATATCAAAATGTGGTGTCCCCAGCGTCCCCAGTGTATGTGTAGATCTGATAAGGAGAAAACATAAGGCTAGGTAGGTCCTGCTCTGAGTAGCTTATGTAATCTGGGTAGATAAACTTTATTAGATGAGAATACATTCCTTCCATTCTTCACTTGGTACCATTGGTCTTTGCTTTTTGGCCTCATAGGCAACTCTTTAATGCCACTACTGTCAGCTGTCCAAGCTGGTGCATACCTAGTGCAGCCTGTTAATTAATTAATTCATCCAAGGTTATAATTTTTGAACAGCAGCCTTATACTTGATGGCCAATTTGCAGGATGGTGTTTTACTGTTCTTCTACTCTGTAATAGTATCTCTTGATCGACTCTACATGTCTTCTATCCACTTTAGATTTTTGGCAGTTTTTGAAGGATGTATTTGTATTGACTGTCAGACATACCCCTAGTCACATCACAGATGAGAGTTTAAGACAACCACTTTCAAAAGCACTTAGCTGTCAGTATAAAGCTGTGTAAGCAGAGAACATCAATTACACACAGTGCATTATGCTGCTGTCAGTTTTGGTCATTGTTTTCATGCTTTAACTTGAATAACATGTTTACATGGTCGGGCTTTAGGTAGAGTCATACATGCCTTCAGGGTCCATGAAAACCATTAAACACCATGGTCAATTTTTACCCCTGTATGTCATCAGTCTAAAAATAACGGCCTTTTATATCTGTGAAAAGCTCATGTTTCATAAGTTAATGCTTTAAATCTGAGTGGTGTGATAAAAGCATCTTTAAAAATGTTGAATACTCAGTGTCGATGTTTGAAACGTGTGTATTTTCAATCATTACAACTGAACCAAAATTACATTTAGGCTACCTCATACCGATTTCTCTGTATAGAAGAAAATATCCTTCCATTACAACACCACCCTTTTAGGGGTTGTTTTAGGGTTAATAGTATGTTATGTTTGTGCTGGGTTCTGTGGAAAAGGCACTGCGATACAAGCTGTTTGGTTGTGAAGATCAGGGAACAAAGCTGAAGGTCTTTGATCAGATGAGCTGGGTGGCAGACCACAGAGACAGTGAAGCGAGAGAAGGGGAGGCTAGCCTGTTGGAAGTGAGAGCGCTTGATAGAGTGAATCTGTGCTTTGAAAGTGGGAGCTTTTCTTTCAGTCATGTGCCTGACTGTGCAGAAGAAGATGCTTATCTCTGGCGTGCCAGCGTGGCTCTTAGTGGGTGCCAAGAACATGGAGCGTGAATCACTTGATAGGGGGTGGCGAAGAGGAGGGTTAACAAGCTCCCGTCTACACCTGTGGCTTAATTACTACGAAGCACTGCGTCAGGCTTGGATAGTGGAATGCAGATAGATCACAGCCACATAATAATCACAGCAATGATCATCAATCCAATTTGCTGGATAGGGGAGGTAATGCTCAAGAGGAGCACAGGGTCAGTGTGCTAATGGGTGAGTTAGAGAAAGCAAGGGAGAGGAGAGAGCAAGAAAGCAAACACAAAGTCCTCCAGCGTCTCGCCTCTCACACTCACCTCACAAGTGTGAGAAGTGAGAGGCTGGAGGACTTGAGAGACATATAAAAACGCCCTGATAAAGTCATTGTGGCTGATGTAAAGAGGTTGTGGCATTCACTTAATAACTTTACCCGCTGCATCAGCTCTGTGTGTGATTGGAAGTGTCTCCTGCCTGTCACTGTGAGACAGTTAACGTGACTTTCCACAACACCGACCCTCTCTCACTATATCCGCCTCTCTCTCTCTCATGCTCACCAAGGAGCGGGGGGAGTCAGTCAAGAAAAGGGAAGAGAAAACATCACTGTCGAAGGTAAGCGACAGAAAAGCTTTTCAGGCAGTTAATAATGAATAACTGAGACGAAAGTGTGAGAGATATTGTAAAACTCTAAAATTTTGGCTATCTCAGATTATCGTTCTGTAGCCTGAAAGGTCTATTTAAAGATGCAGAAGGCAACAGTTGAACAGACAATGCAAATCCTTTTGCATCTCTCTCTGCAGCTCTTATCACTCCGCTAAGCTACTCCCACAACAACCCAAAAGTTTGTACGGCAGCAGAAGGTGCTGGTTGCTCTACGAAACCTCATCCCTACACTATAATTATCAGTACCATTATTCATTTTCAGGCTGTACTACTACGACTTGTACTGTCTGTATTTCTGTGCGGGTATTATATTAGCTGCTGGCGCTATATAAATTAAAATGAATTGGACTGAATTGAAATCTCTTATAGGGCTCGCTCTCCACGGCAACAGCCTCGCCAAGACCCCTGTCCCTCTCGTCACAACTAGATCTTCTAGGCAGCTGTAATGCCGTCTAACGGCAGGATAAGAGGTCAATACACAAAACACACCACTGCCCTCCCCCCCGCTAAAAAGTTACTCCACAATGTTTGTCATCAGGCCTCTTGGCTACTCGTCAGAGTGCCATGGTATCAAACATAATGAGCCCGAAGCTTTGTGTGGAGCCAGGAAGTTTTCACACACATTTTTTGTTCTATTTGCACACTATATGCCAGGGGTCGGCACTAAGTCTGGCGTCGGGCCAGATTTTTTTCAAATCATTAGATGGCGGGCCAGAACATTTAGCATTTATAATCCATTACTGTGCACCAATTTAACCCAGTCAGTAGTGCACTTGTGCATTCAAAGAGTTGTGAGTTCAATCCCCACATGCTGCAAATATTATTTTTCTCCCTTTTCAACAAATTGATTATGAAGTGAGATCAGTTTACATATTCACAATTAAGCATGTGCAGGAGCGTGTGCCTCCCAGCGACTGGTCCACATCAAGCTATGGATGCTTATGTATATATCCCCAGTTTCTCATTCAGGGGAATCCGATCTCAAGTTTTCAGATGGCTTTTTTAGAGGTGTGTCATGCAAGCCAGAGACTCTTTAGAATTTCCATCACAACTACTCACAGTAAAAGGTCTCAATTAAACCCGACATAAAGTGCTGCTGCAAAGACCTTCTTGCGCTTTTATTTTGTAGGCACCTTAGAGGAAATGATTATGTGAGTAACTTTTGCTGTCATGACTGATATCTGTTTCAGCACCAGCTGATAGATGTGCCCCCTCTATTGAAGTGATCTGGCCACATGATGACCACTGCTATGTGCCATTAGGAGCAGTAGGAGGAGCCAAAGGAACCAGAATTTTTTTCCCCGAGATTATCTTTCTCATGTGCTGCTGTCAGGATATAGCGACTATTTCAGCAAATATGCCAGTTATTGTTATAAAATTTACCTACTGAACCTTTCACCATGTCATGGCGACATTAAAAAATGCAGCATAAATGCGCTCACAATCACCATTTGGATTTACACATTCATTCATTATTGTGAAGAGGACTCACCTTCACAGAAAGAGTGGAGAATGACGAAGGGAAGGAGGAGCTTGGCAAATGTCATCCTGCCGCCTAAACCCACACTCCACGACATCACCTGCACCTGATGAAGCACACACAGACATAGAATACCTTAATGCCACATTTATTTGGTTAGCTGATTATATTGACATTGCAGTTTCAGTCTAGCCACATAATGTCCAAATACATTTCAGTTGTTTCATCTTAGGTGATTACTTTGTAAGTGATTAGATGAGATCAGTAAAATTAGCGGACAGAAAAAAAGATTAGCTGCACGGCAGGATTCAAGCAGGTGTTTCCTTGTGTGTGTGTGTGTGTGTGTGTGTGTGTGTGTGTGTGACTGAGCGATGGGGTGTTGATGAAGGCAAATTCACAGCAACAGCTCATTTGCAGTACACACTGTAATTGCCATAACTAAGACATATCACCTTTAATTGTCTGATTTAAAAAAAAATTGTACAAAGAGGAAAAGTGTAAATGCCATTTTCAGGATGGTCGTAGTGCAGCATCACTGGTCCAGTGTCAATGCTGATAGCAAATAATCAAACTTAATATGTGGAGAGCAAAGTTAAAATTTGTTTTTTGTGGTTATAATGTTTGGTAAGAGGTGTTTACTGTCAATGTTACTGGCAGGAGAACAGCAAAGACACACCTCTAATTAACTATAAATTACTGTACAGCAATATCAGTGACTACACCTTAAATGTACTGATAAAGGTGAACATTTGTGTTTGCTTTAATATGTGTCCTCCAAGCCAACATCTTGTGAATTGTGTATTGGTCCTCTGTTGCATAAGGCTTCCTGTCAGGTGGCAGGCATTGTGGAAGCCCTCACTGTTTTCCCTGATTTCAGTCTCTCCCGCCTTCTTCTTCCTCCCCTTATTTTCCCCCTTCTCTTAATGCTGTCATCACTTGTCCTAGCAAGGCCTCACTGGTCTACAAAGTTATTCAATGGCAATTTAATTGTAAGAGGTTATCTTTACTGAGTTCCTGCTCACAGTAAAACTTGTGTTCGGAGACAGCACTGCTTTCCCTTCAAGTATCTGATGGCAAAAAAACTAAATAAACTACAAAAACCAGTGTGAGAAGCAAAAAAAAAATACAATGCACAAACTGCTTTGTGTTGCTGCTTGCTGTCCTGTCACTATGGCGCTGTTAGGTATATATATTATGTGGTGGATTCAATTCAGACAAAGCAACTAAAATTTACAGGTGGGTGAGAAAGAGACACAAGCTACAAAATAGGCTGTCATTGCTTATTGTATATATATATATATATATACATGCATGTGTGTATGTGTGTGTACATTAGCCGTGCATGTGTTTGAATAGGAACATTTGTTTTCATTTGGATTCTTGTTTCCTCAGCATTATTCATTTCACTTTCTGTAACAATGCAAACTGCATTGCCATGTCTGCTTTTTTTTTTTTACTCAATCTCTTTCTTACTTCCTTTTCCTTTGCATATACACATTCATTTGTCTCTCTTCCTTGGACCTGAAGACCTTGTCTCCCCTCTCGTACCCTTTCATTCCTCCTTGTTCTCTCTGACACGGCTGTGGTCCATCAGTAGAAAGTATTCTCTCCACTCAGTGGGAAGCTCAGATTGAAAGCTAACCACAACAACCTAAATAGATTCACATTTCTTCAACTTGTCCTTTCCTGGCCAGAATTCCCTTTTCTTGAATATCATTTCCTACTGTTTGTATCATAAACACGCCCAAGGTAGCAGGACTTGGACACCCCGGAGCACTTTAAGTAGCCAAATGTACTGACACGCACAGTTTATCAAGCCCAGTAACTACAACACAGCAAGCTACAAGACCTAAGGGCAAAATCTCAGTGTTTCCTGTGTTCCTCTTTGATGCTCGGTTAGGGTTGATCAGTCTGGATGAGGACAATCAATAAAGCCCATTCCCAGCTCTCCACAGTGAAAAAATAAAATAAATTGTACACTGAGCAGCAAACAAGCTCTTTGAGTCTCTTTTGTCCCATTTAAAAAAAAATCCCCTTTGCTGTAAGAAAACGCACATTATTTTTTCTTTGTATCAATTCTGCCAGGTATCTGCTTATATAAGTAGAATCAGACAATGCTCTATTGATTTTCTTAGTAAAACATAAAAGCCTACAAAAGGATAGAATGCCAGATATTATTATGAAAAATCTGATACAATTGGATGTTAATAATATGAAAGCGTTACTAAAAATCAGTTGTATACTATCATTTTTTATTTCCCTGTTCTATAAGATAGGGCAATGGTTGACCTATGCATGGTCTTTACTTTAGTATTGCCATACAACTAATTTTTTTCTCTCTTCACCTAATCTCCCCCCACATACAATACACCTTATCCAGCCTCTTCACTAATCCTTCCTCCAAATGCTAAACGACATTTGTGAGATGACGAATGGGTGAATATGAGTGATGGATACTGGTTGAGACCGATGTGTTAGGTTTGAGACAGCTGAGGTAGCCTTGGAAAATACACGCAGACCTTCTGCAGCAGGATCCAGCTCTCTGCTCTCACCAGGATGCAGCAGGATTCAATATTAAACATTCTCACAAAGGAAGATATAGATGCACTGTACTATACTACTAGAGTGCTAGGTAGTCACACTAACCTACCTTCTAAAAAGTAATCATCACTGTCCAAAGGGGGTCTGTGGTGTATTCTATAGAGTAAACAGGAAACTGTTACTGAGTTTTCTAATTTAATTTCTCAATTTTCTGAGCTCCATTTAAGTCACTTGTCTTGGTGTATGGTGGCAGAAGTCACTGCTGCATCTGCATGGTGCAATACCCTGATGGCTAAGTTGAAAAAAATGCACTTGTGCAATGTGATGTTATGAACTGATTCTTCAAATGCCTGAAATGCCAGTTTGTTGTGACTTTTCAGTAGACAATATTCCTGATTCCACTATTGTTATGTTTTAGTATCACTTGAAATAACATTCTTGAAAATGGTATGGTAATTAGTTTCTTTTTAAGTTCTTACATGGTAGACTCAGGCTATTGTGTGACCATACAATGTGGAGTTTATGGGCCATACAGTATGTACCACTGCAATCACTTCAGCAACAATGTGGTGGAGGAAGAGTGGGAAGGTGGCGGGCGGTAATCAAACACTTCATTCAAGTCATTTTTGACCACATAAATTGGAGTCAAAGATTTAACTGAAGACTCTCAGATTAAATATGAGCATTATATGTCACTCAAATGACTTTAATGGAAAATACAGGCCTGATTAACTACTTTAGAATCTTCACTGATCAAAAAAAACATAAACTAAAATATATATGTATCCACAAATAAAAATACCTGCAGATATATTTTGTACTTATAGCAGGTTCTAAATCTGACACTTAGGTGTGCCTTTAAGAAACGGTAGATTAATGCAACGGAGCTGGCAATTGAAATTAAATGATAGCAGGGGCCCTTGAGGTGGAGGTAAGTTAGTAATTAGTGCAAAAGCATGATCTAGGACTAGATTAGGACAGGTTTCCGTGTTGCAGCTGCAGAGGACAGGGCTAGGCAGAGATGTGGTCCTCGACGCAAGCTGGGCCACGCTGCAGCACTGTCCCAATCCAGTGGCT
>JAPMOB010239372.1:0-10402 GCA_029875015.1 Lepomis gibbosus | reverse complement strand
TGTGTACAATAACTCACTAAAAGATTAAAGAAAAGTTATTCGAAATTAAAAGAAAAACTTTAAAAGAAAAGCAATATGATGTTAAAAGAATGTGTGGAATGAAAATAAAATGTAAAGACACGCAATGTTAAATGAACAGAAAATAGGCTATGCAAATAGGCTATTTAAATAAATTTGTGTTTTCATTTAGGCTATAACACCTGTCTTAAATTCCCCAACATTGAGGTTTAGCCTAAATACTGAAGCACTTTTCACATTGCTATTAGTTCAATTCTGGTGGAGAGATATTTCTCTCGCTCTTCGCTCTTAATAGGGCTGGTTATTGATGCTTTTTTTGACTGTGATGGAAGAAGAATTCAGATCCATTCCATGAAAGTAGGCTACTTAAACCACCACAGTGGACCATGTTTTTAACTATTTTGTGTAGGACTGCAACTAATGAGTAGGCTATTATTTTTTTAAAGGATTCCTCGCCTGACTATTTTATTAGTAGTAGCTTATCTAATCAGTAGTAGGCTATTATAGTAGTAGCCTATCATAAAATGTTTTTGAAAAATTACTCTGACGATTATTAAAATAGTTGCGAATGAATTTTCTGTCATGTTATTAATTAGCCTAATTAACTGCCTATAACCTGTTGGATAGCTTTATGTAGTCTACATTTCACAAGCTCTTCGTATGTTTTGCGTGCTCGTTATGTTTTGTAGGTGGCTACTTCAGTAAACGTAGGCTACTTAGTGATATTCCCCCACTACAACTACAAGATGGAACTTGAACTCATAAAACCTGCTTTGTTGTATTGTCGTGTCATCTGCGTGTGACCAGAATTGCGACGCACTGGAAACCCAGATCTGTGCGTGCCCAGCGGGGGTGCATTGCTAGGGCAACCGCGGCTCTCGCGTGCTCGTCTTGATCTGTGGAAGCTGCTGCAACAAAGCAGGGAGAAGAGATAAACGGTGTCCTTAGCTTCATCCTGTGGGGTTTTTTTCAGACAGTTTGACGGAGATGACTGACATACTGCGGCTTGTGTCAGAAGCGGACAGACGGATCTTACCTACTCTCGCCAAGCTCTCAGAAAACGGTTCGACAAAAACTTTTTTTTTTTAATTTTTTTTTTTTTTTTACCGGTGCCAGTGTGATAAACTCTTAATTCAGCTGCTAGTATTTCATATCGCATACACTGCAAATAAAGTGAGTGAGTGTCATTCACGACGTCATGTCTGTGTTTTTCAGACATTAACAGTGTCTGGGCTGATGTATCCACCTACATTGAACGTCAGATGACCTTACAAAAGGTTAGCCTTTCTATTTGTCTGTTTATCTATCTGTCTGTCTGTCATTTTCTATCTATCCTTCCATCCATCCATCCACAGGGGGTCCATCTGTCAGGACTGGGGACCTTCACCTTCTCTCAGCAGAAGTTGGACATTGGAAATAAGTTCACAATGATCCAAAGACCCATTTTCCTCCTGGCTGGGAAACTAGTCAAGTCTCTGGGATTAAAGCAGGTCAGGCCACTGGCTGCAGGTGAGCACACATTTAAAGAAGAGCCACTAAAAGAAAAGCAATATGAATTTATGATGTAGTAGGCCTATAATATCAAACAAAATTTTCTTTATGTGATATTATTATGTGTTCTGGAAAATTGCTGTTGTAATCCTATTAATAGTAGCAGTAGGATAAGTTTGACATTTTGGGAAATATATTTACTGGCTTTCTTGAAGAATGATACCCCAAATCGCTTTTTATGGGGTGTTATGTGCCAGACTGTCTAGGGCAGGACCAGTTCAGAAGAGACTCAGAGTGTTATGACCTTGCTCATAAGTGACCACAGCAAAAGGGAGACACACCATGGTAAACATGGGTTTATTTAACTCAAAAATAAGCAAAATTCAGAACTGTGCCAAATTAAAGGCATTAAAGGTGTATGAACATCTGCGGTTTCAGTAGTGTCAGGGCAGGATGATGGATGCATGGATAGGTGAGTGTTAGGGTGTTGTAATGTGCAAAAAAACAAGATAAACACAGCTAAAGCAGCATTTCCACACAAAGGAGGAGCCTGCGGAGAAAAACAGAGGGGAGTCAGTTAGCTGGGAGGTCAGTAACCTCAGCCCCCTGAAGAATGAGAACTAGGAGTTACAAATACACAAGTGCTCGAGTTACTGCAGTCAGCCTCAGCTCTTCACCTGCAAGGGAGAGAGATTGGCCACACCCACACATGACCCTACAGGGCATTACATGAGTTTAAATGAGTTTTTTTCAGTGCTAAACTCTAAACAATAACTATGGATGTTTTTTTATGTTATAGAGAAATACTTAATATGTATAAGTTTAAGTATAAACAGGGGGGAAAGGGGATATGCCGGACAAACTTAGCTGCACTCATTAAAATAGATATACAGAAGATTTTGATTTGAATCTTATAGTGGGGCGGATCATACATATTAACAGATAAGCAAACAGGATTTTTGTGTGTGTCTCTTGCAGCAACACATCTACCAGTGGTGCAACTGAACATGGCAGCTGTGTCACAAGAGACTCCTTTCAGTCGAGACATAGTGGAGGGCTGCATTAGAGAAACTCTTCTGCTCCTCTTCAGAGCTTTGGCCTCTGAACAAAATGTATTCCTCACCTTACAGGGAATTGGAGTTTTGTCCTTTAAAAACAACAAGGTGGGTTGCCCACACATGCTGTATTTGTATGTTGTGATTCACATTGTAGTGGATTATGACCACTGACTGGTCCTCAGTTAAATATAATCTCATTTGATGTTGTTCAAAGGTGCGGATGAAGTTCAACCGAGAATTTATTAATGCAATGGATGGGACTGGCAGGCTGCTGTTAGCCTTTAACAAAGTGAGTATAAAGAAGTGCATGTTTGTTTGCATGTTACAGTATATACTGAATATACAGTATATGCATTTGTACAGATCACTGGTACTTTTGCCTTTTCCAGAGACCTGGGAGCAGTGTCTCTTTACTGTCTGGTGGCCTGTCGAGGCTTCAGAGGACACTGAATGTCAACCCCATAACCTTGCCAACTGTCTGCTCTCCTCAGCCAGACAACAAAGCTGGTAACAAAGATCTATGGTGCTTGTCACCAGCTCCAGACCAGAGGAATGCAGGAGGTGAAAGAGCTTTTAGCGCAAGGCTTGATAGCATTTTAATGAGTCTAAATTAAGTATTGAATCAAGTCCAAATCCCTCCAAATCTTGTTGATTTGCACCCTCAATGAGGCTGAGCTGGAGATGCAAAAGCTGTAGAAGCTGAAATGAACATGATATGGCAGAAGTTATGTTAATTCTCATTTACTATATAGGCAATGTGTATTTAGCTAAGTGTAGTTATCATCAACCTTGTGGGAAATAAGGCCTATTTGATTTCTTGATGAAATATTAGCCGGCTTTTATATCTCTCTGTTAAAATATGAAGCTATAAGCAAACAGCTTAGTATAGACTGAAAGCAAAAGTTTGCAGGTACTTTCCAATGATAACTAAAATCACCTTATGGTAGTTCTGAACTCACTAATGAACACAAATCTCGTTTGTTAAATCTGTACAAAAAACGTGTAAAAATGACAATTTGTTTGTATCTATTTGTATATTTGTATCTAGTTATTGGTGGGCATCATGACTGCATATAAATAGCATGCCAAACATTAAGTGTTACACATTTTAAGCTTTTTGTGTGTCATTTCATGGTGTTACAGATGGCACATTTATGAGTTTTGGACATGCAGGAAAGATCAAGTCAGGTGACTTTCGTCAGGTGACCTACGTCATGATGATAAGTTTGGCAGGGTTAAAGGCAACAAAACTACTTGGTTGGGTGTAGGAAAAGTTTATGGTTTGGTTTAAAATAAGTACTTTATGTTAAGTTACATTATTTAAATATGTCACATAAGTTAATTAACATACTTAAGTTAAAATAAATCCACATCGATTTTTGGTTTCACATAGGACATGAAAAGTGGTCTCCTGGGTGAAAGTCCTGTGTTTGTTTGACCCAGCCATCGACCATCACACTCATCCCTACAATGACTTTCTGGCTCTTTATCAAGTTATTCACACATAAAATGACATGCCATATCTGCACAAGTCAATAGAGACTAAATAGTGTGAAATGACACCAGAAAAGAAAATTGCCGTTTTATGGATAGGGTCAGGCTGTGGTGGGAACAGTGACTCGTTCCTTTTACGCTAAGTTAACCGTTTCCTTGTCGCAGCTTCATATTTATCGTGTAGAAACATGAGAATGGTTTCATATTCTCATCCAGCTTTTGACAGGTGAGCAAATAAGCGTAATTTTATGTCAAACTATTCCTTTAATAAACTATTACTGCATTGTTGCACTTGAAAATGAATTTGTTGGACCAGCAGGTTGACACAAAATGACTCAAGTTTTTACTTTCAATTTGGTGTACGACAGGCAATGTTTAAGAATGGACAGCTTTAATAAACAGCTAACAAAAGACTGGAGAAGCTGTTTGTTAGAGCTTAATGAGTCTAGGCATTTTACCAACTTGGAACTTGTTATTGAAACCCATCTCTATTAAAAACAGAATTAATAGGGGAAATGGTGAACCCACTCAGTGTTCTGTGTCTCTACAGAAGTTCCCCAACAGAGAGAATCTAAATCCCATCAGACACTGCAGCCTGCCAAGATGAAAGCTGACAGCCTGTCTGAAGAACTCAATCCAAAACCCCCTATGGAGGCCACAGACAAGTACTAAGTACAAACACAAAAATACACAGACAGACAAGTACACACACTCTATGGAGAGGTTCAGATTGCAGTGTACAGAGCTGTTGTTAGCAGGTAGATGAGTCAGTGAGAGCTGAGAGCTCAGTGGTGGTCTTACATTGTTACTGCCCAGAGGCAGCTTCCAGCTCCATGAATGATGCACAACTATCTGTGGGTCATTATGTCCCTGCGCTGTCAGCATCCACCAGCAAGTGTCATTACTGATGATAGTACTCCAAATTAGAGCCACTTATTCTATTATAAAATCCTTAGAAACAGAGCCCCCTTCATATCTCAAACACATGGTGCAAAAAGGCCCAAAACTTCATACAAATACAACAGATGTTCACAAGAATTAATTTGTGATTAACCTAATGTGATAAAGTTTTTTTAATTATTCAAAAGTTCTAATTCCTTTAATTGGCACAACATCAAGCACTTTATTAGAGGCTTAATTATTAAGTTTCTAATAAAATTTCCTTCAGTACATATTTTGATTTAGGAAGGATCTGATAAATGTACATGTAAAATAATATGTGTATGCAGGCATGTAACACAACATCAATATAATATTCTATTATGAATGAAAGACCATTGCATTTTAATTTCTTATGCACAAGGAAATCACACTGCTTAAATAATCCACTTCACTGCACATCATTCTCTTTGATATACAGTATATAGCAAGAATCTGTTTCCACTCCCAGGCCAACCACCTATATCTCACCACCACCCAAACTGGAGGAACCTCATGTGAATGCTAGCTGCTCTGGCCACTCCCGTGCTGGACAGGTGAGTGTGTAGGTGCGTTTATGTATCTGTGTACTGTGTTTAACTGTACATCCAATCTGGCTTTTATAGTAACCTCTAAAATTCAAAGTGGTTGTTCATGGTGGATTCCCTTTCTTGGTGGAGTGACTGGGAAGTAAGACTGACAGTTGATGTCATTTATACGGAATTAGGTTTTAATGCTATTATTTTATGAGTATAAAATTGCCTTGGGTGTACCCCCACCTTTCACCCAGTGAGTGCTCTAATGGGCTCCAGCCCTCCGAGACCATACACAGAATAAGTAGTTTAGAAAATGGTGGCCCTGCGACCCTGTACGCAGGATAAGCAGTTGTCAATGGATGGATGGATGGAAAAATGGTGGGATGGAGAATGGAATTAGATCCAAAATAACTTAGTAAGTAGAGCTTGACAATATACTGCCAGATGTCAACCTTTATTACTTTTAGGGGAGCACATGTCTCTGTCCAGGGAGCTGTAGGGATGTCCCTAAATTCAGAATGTCATATAAACCACACAGTACTCTAATCCTGTCCTAGTCCTGTACCGTTTATCCTATATGTGCAGCTAGAGACTCAGTTTAAGCTGTAAGGTGCAGAAAAGATGTTGATCTTTCAAAGTTGAAGGGTTTTACAGCTTTTCCCAGACTTTAGAGTGCGTCATGTGATCATGTTAGAGTGGAGACAGGAGGATTTTTCAGACCAGAAATTTTTTTGTAAACTGCTGCTACTCGCGCATATCTCTATAAGCACAAAAAGGTACCAAAATGTAGCCACATGCCTTTACTCCCTCAAAATGTCAAAATCCTGCTCAGTGGACGTTTAGTTTTTTTATCTCTGATCCTTAATTGTTTGGAAAGTCAGACATCTCCCATTCACTCCCTGATGTAGCTGCAGGCTGAGGTCTCCCCCTGTCACTAATTCTTTAACTTGCTGTATCTACCTCCCTGTTTGGAGTTTGGACACAAGAGGTGTATTTTTATGCTCAGCTACTCAAACACTAGCTAAAAAGTCCAAAATGTTAGCTGTAAAGCTTTTTTTATTAAGCAAATACACTTTTTGTATCAACACATCAAATTGTTTCATGATAACCAGACTGGTTGGTGGTGCAGTTAGTTAGTGATCAGTCTCTGGAGCTGCACCTTCACTCCAATCGTGGGTTCAAATCCTGCAGCTGGCACCAGTGTTAACTGGTTTCAACTTTAAAAACCTGTAGCCTATGGTGTTTGAACTTAATGATAACAAACTAAATATGGTGACCACAAATTCCTTGGGTCATTCATCCATTGCACTGACAGCAGTAGCAATCGCAAAAAATAGCTGGCAGCTCTCACATGCATTTTCTTAAAGAAATGCCCGTTCTAGTTTATATATATGAAAGCCTGTGTGAATAACTATATTTACATTACTAATTAAATGCAGTGTATAATTGTCAGTTTCTGGTGGCTTGTCATCATAGGAGCTGTGCTACCTTTGTATGCAGCGAGCACAAAGAAACATTCCTGTCTACCTGAGGGAGCAGCAGCAGGCAGAAGAGAAAGCTCAGGAGAAACTCTTACTGCTTAAAGAACAACAGAGAGACAAGCAGTACATGCATGAAGAACAGGTGTGTGCACTTGATGTGTTTTTTATGACAATAAGTGTGTTCAGGCAAAAAGTGAAGCACATTTTCATCTTGTATCATTTGAGCATCTTTAAATGCTGGACTGTTTGTCACACTGCAGGAGTCTACAACCATACCTCCCAGTGTCTAAGTATGATGTCTTTGAGCTAAATGCTTTTGTCAGCATGGTGACATGCTCATAATGACAATGCTAACATGCTGATGTGTGGCAAGTATAATGGTAACTGTGGTCACCATCATAGTATCATCTTAGAATACTATAATTTGGTAATTAAAGTAAACAAAATACAGCTTAGGTTTTGCAAAAGTTTGGTCATAAATCAAAGCATTGGCTGTCAAGAGTGGGTTTGGTGGAAAAGGTTGGTGGACCCAAATGCAGGACACAGAGTGGAGTAGGTACAGCTCAAAGGGTTTAATTTCAACAAAAGGTGAGCACACTTACAGACAATCCAAAAAACAAATCCAAACAAAGGTATGGGGAAACACAGATCCAAAGCACAGGCAGGCAAGGTTACAGGCAAGATAACCAGGGCGGAACAAACAATACAAAAGACAGAGCATTAAGCTACACACTACACATGACATAGCAACAGCAAGCTACAATGACCGGACAAGGACTGAACAGAAAAAACAAACATATATACACCGGGGCTAATAAGCAGGTGAGAGACATGAGTGAATAATCAAGGACACAGACACACAGGCAGATAGAGTGATCACCGGGGAAACAGGTAGACAAGCAGGCAGAGGGATTACTGGGGGGAAAAGACAGAAGCAAATCAAAATGCAGAACCAAAACTGAACATCATAGGGCAAAACTAAACAAAACAGGAAACAAGCAGGCTGAACACAGAACACCATCAAATAAAACACAACACATGCAGAGAACAAGATCTAACAATTTACAGAAAAACAGACAGAAACAGCACACAGGGAGCCCAGGATCGTGACATTGGCTAAATTTTGACCTGATGACAGTGCTACATGAGAAGTAAAGGCATCACCGTAGTTGTTACAGTTGATCGGAACATGAATGTCTGAACTAAATAGCAATCGGTCCATTAGTTGTCAAGATTGTAGCTAAGACCTATGATGTTGTGGGTCAAGTGGGCAAGGATTTTAATACAGTAAAATAATAATAAGTAATACATATCTTACAAGTTTTTTAATTGCTTGAATCAATAGACATACAATAGACATACCCTTTTTTGTATTTAATTTTGGGCACTTTTTAATACCTATTTCATATTGTCTGCTACTGAATTTGTGAATGCTCTGGGGATTTTTTGTGGTTTCAAGAAAAAAAAATACACATAGACTGAGGATGTAGAAACTGCTTGTTCCACAAGAAGAAGTAAGATAAAACTCACCCCATTATGTAAAGATAAAGTAAAAGCTGCAACAAAGAAGAAAAAAACGTCTCAACAACTGAGGAGTTAAGGGTGGGAGTAGACTGGTAGGCGCCAGATAGCTGAGAGGAGAACTTTATCCTCTTTGCAGTAATGGGGAAGAAGTTCAGGAAATGTGGAATATTAAAATTCTATATGAAATGACTTTTGCAAGTGCCTTGCATGTTGTTGTTGCCAACAATAGATCATGGTTCAATAAAACAGCCTTGAAAACATATTACAATGTCCTTAAGAATCGATTAATGTCCCTGAATATGATGTGTTGTGCTCTCAATGTCTTTTCTTTTTCAGTCAATGTGATGATAAAAGGTTTGTGTGTCCATCTGGCAGGCAAAGCTGAAGGACCAACGTGAGCATGCAAAGCTAGTTGCTACATTCAACCTGCAACTGTCAGAAAAGAAAGAGAAGACATACTGTCCTCTCTTCCCTGTGAGTAGAACATGGACATTGAAGCTGCGATCCTAAAGATTTTGGTCCTGGTAGCTGCACTGTAAACAGATTCAACAGTTGTAAACTAGCAAGCTAGTTGAGCTGCTAGTTTACAGTGCAGTACATTACTGTTTACAGTCCTGCTTTGTTTTAATAAAGAAGTCCATAACTGGTCTTTTCCAGCTATCTGATTTTATGCTGCATATGAGGCAACTAGTTTTCCACACAACAGAAGGGCAAAATAAAAGTCTTTCCTGAGTTGTTGGTAAACACACTGAGAGCTCACTGTTATTTCTCCTCTTGTTCCAATACTTCCTGCCTTATTTAAAACTGATATGCTGTCAAAACATACAGACAATGACCTGACTGAATGATGACTTTTTTAGACACATTTTTGATAAACCATCATGGTTAGTGACCTTGCACTAAGGTCAATGACAAATACACTGCGTTTCCTGTGACTGCTTCACAATAAAAAGCCACCCTGAGATCCCCCAGTTAAAGGTTTTTAATGGGAAACAGAAACAGTACGTTCGGTTTTGTTTGAGCAGTATCTTAACAGCTGTGATATGACATATTAATATTAATGAGGTAAATTTATGCTGTGAATTGTTAATCCTTTGTGCAGAGAGGCAATTACTGAACGTAAGTAAACACATTGAAATTGCCTGATAGCATACTGGTTTTGCGAGGAGCAAAGTAAAAAGAAGCTACTTACTTATAATTGATTTATAATCGATTTAGAACAGCCTTAATAGCAGCATATATGTTGTCAAAAGAGGTCGCCATTGTTGTTATTACTCCTCCTTGGTTTGGGTGCACAGTAGAGCATCAGACCCACCCAGAATGCTCATTGGATCAAGTGCTTTTTAACCAAGAAACATCTTGGGTTACGTATGTAACCCTTGTTCCCCGAGAAGGGCAACGAGACACTGCGTCGGTGATGACACTATGGGAACGCTCTTGGGCGTGGCAGGGGCTGAACTATGAATGGAACTACTCCAATCCTATTGGTACTGCTCTAAACGGTAGTGTGTGACGGCATAACCGGAGGTGTATATAAGCACACCGGCACACAATACTCATTAGCTTTAACTATGAAGCAGGCACTCCAGGCAGGGTGAGGTGTGGAGAACCGACGCAGTGTCTCGAGAGTTACATATATAACCCGAGACGTTCCCCTACGAGGGAACTCGTACTGCGTCTGTGACGACACTATGGGAACGAGATACCCACTACGCCGCGCCGAAACCCCACCTACCCCTAGCGTGCAGCAACCTGTGGGCACGACTAAGAGGAGAGTGCTCTGGTACTGGGTTCAGAAGGATGGTCCAGACTATAGAACCGGATGAAAGTGTGAGGAGTGGCCCAGCCAGCAGCCTCACATACATCCCGGAGCGAAGCCCCT